>JANPWX010000054.1:4711278-4779264 GCA_024734555.1 Trochalopteron elliotii
AAAGCCCTTTCCTTTCCCCCAATTCATTGGGCAACGCTTGCAATGCAAGTGCTCCTCCTGAGCTGCTCCTGATTGAATTCACTCCCAAAGTGTCTGGATGTAGAAAGCAGGCACGGGAATTGCTAACCCACCGCTGAAATGCAAAAGTCTCTCAGGTGAAACAAAGCAATTATTTAGGAGTGCCCAACTCACTCAATTTATCAAAGCTAATTATTTGAAGTATTAACTGATGCTTCACAAGGTAATTCACAGATCTTTCAGAGGTGTAATTAAAACTGGAGCTCTGAGCTGGGTGAGAATATCAAGGCCATGCCCTGCCCTTGTCCCTGAGCTTTCTGGGCAAGCAAACAGGCCCACTGAAATGCAGTTACACACTGAATCTATGGAACATATTTTCCAAAGGCTGGATCCACAGCCTCTTGAATCCATCCATAGTTTGCTTAACCAAAGAAAATTAGATACTATTAGAAAAACAAACCAGAGTTTTCAGCTTAAACAATAAGGGAGGTCATTCCTAGGAAGGTTTCCATAGGAACCACCACTGTCAAAGATTGAGGAGAAAGGTGTTGGTCGGGCTCCCCCCCTAACAAACTGGAATTAGCCACACTCCTGTTGCCAGCAGGAGACTGCTCAGCCCTGCTGGCTTCCTCACTGATGCTCTGCTGAGAGCCTGCCTGGAATTGCACCTGAAGGAAGGAAGGCCTGCTACCTCATGAGCACATACAAATATGAATTCACTGCAGTTAGGGTTGAGTTTTTTATTGTGGAGAAGAACAGTAAAGAATAATCAACTGCCAAGTACTAGATTGAGAATCCAAAGCTGATCTGAGCAGAGAGCAAGAGATTAGAGTGGTGCTCAATATTTCCCAGCTGGACTGGGGTATTATACACATTAGCTCTTGTTGCTCAATACCACTAAAGCCCATGCAGCATTATATTATTTCTGATTTGTTGTATCTAAGCTTGAGCACAGTCTCTGATAATAAAAGGACAAGTCACTAATCTCTGCATCACACAGTTGCTATCATCTGACAATTTTATATTCATACTTTATTGATTCCTGTGAAAGAAATATTCTCTGCTGATTTTTAAATTACACACATACAAGAAATGGCTCAGCCTTATCTCTGCCTTTGGCTGGATACAGCAAAAGTATCAAGATTTTTTTCTTTAAGAATTATAGTACAAAGCAGTGCGCTGACAATATGATTTAGCTGTGCTTAAAACCAGATAGTAAATCCAGTTTATGACAAAATTGAAATAATAAGTTCATCTTATCTACTAGCATAAAGAGAGAGAGAAACCACACGACTGGAAGGCCCTGATTTCGGAGAATGATGCAGCATCTTACGTAAGATTTTATTCTTTCTTAAAGACATACTCCTACTTTGTTCTGTCATCAACACTTCAAAAGAAGTCAGTGTTCAATATTAAACATATGCCTCTGTATCTCAAGAATAAATGAAACAAAAAGCAGAAGCAGCTACCTGTGAAGCACTAACTTTCTCTGTTACACCCACACTGTGTGAGATACCACGAAGAACAGCACTGAAACCATTTGACCACAGTGACAGAGAACAGAATCCAGCCCCATGCAATACAGTATTTTTCTATAGAAAAATGCCTGGTCCTGCAAAGTGTCCTGTAAATGACCTGTATCTTTGTTAGTATCTTCATATCTCCTGGAAGATAAATTTCAAACCTCCCCTCAGTACTACAAGTCAAGTTTCCCAGTAAGCTTACAAGTGAAATATCCAGAATTTAAAACCCTTGAGTGCCCCAGCTGCTTTCCATCACTGTGCTGGAAAATACTGCACAAATCTGCTCCAGCACAGCTTTAAATATCAGCTAACAGTTCCTCATGCATCTTTCTCTTGAATCCCTTTTCATTTGTTCTTCTGACAGAAAGAGGCACATCCTCTGGGCACACAGGCACTTCCAGGACTGTTAAAGGATTCAGCCCTGTCAATCTTCCTCTACAATTATACTATAAATCTCCTCTTGTATCATTATACAGAGATCAAGCACTCAAGGAACAACCCTCTTACTATAGGTCATACATTAATATCCAGATGCTGTTGTAATTTCTGTGATGGTAACCCAATGCATAATTCAGTGAAGAAACAAAAGTCCGGCCAAGGCAGTGGTACTCGTTCCCTTGCTGATTCAGAATTAACTCCAGAGTGGTTCTTTCATTTGTGCTCATCAAGAGTCAGGAAAGTTCAGGACCAAATCAATAAAAAAACATGTCTTGGCTCTACAGCCTGGGCAGAAATAGCCACATCAATACAGAAAATCAATTCATTTTTATGTAGCCGCATAGGATTAGTATCAGGGAAGACAAGACACATCTGACTTTTAAAGTAAGCTTAGAAAAGGCAAAAAAAACCACCTATAAATCTATCATTTATGAAAAAAAAATTAGCATGTCTTCACTCAGAGCTAAGTTTTTCTAAGTACTAGACAATACTCATTTTTAGAGATACTTGAAAGTCTCAGGCCTCTTCACTTTTGTTACTTTGATGTATTTTTATTACTATGATCATATAAAATCCAAAACAATTCCTATACCATCTCTGTTTACTGAAAGCAACAGCAACCAATACCTTCCTGCTTTACAGACATTCAAGTCAACCCTACTTGCAAGCCAACCCCAAGTTAAAACAGCATTCATAGAACACAGGACAGGGTGTGTAAGCAGAGCCCACCACCCTCCAGAGGGGTGTGACTGGGAGCTGTGCCTGCTGCCAGCACACCCAGCCTTCCAACTCATCAGTGCCTGCAGCCAGCCCGCTGAAAGCCTGGGACTCCTGAGGAAGGAATCTCCAGGTGACTTACGGAGCCCCTCCTGTCACAGAGCCTGCTGTTTGTAGTGCTGTTTCCAGGGGATCTCTCTGCAGCACTGCTTAAGTGGGAGAGAGAAAGTTTGGAGCTTCCCAGTGGAAACAGGTAAACAGTGCAAGTGCTGTTAATACACCCATCTTTCAAAAAGCAACGCTCTGTCTGAATTAAGCAGCTCTGCTCATCTGGCTAGGAAACACTACGGAGAATTTTTGGCATGGCAAGGAAAAACACTAACAGGAGGAGAAAAATACTCTTTAGCTTTTACATGTCCCATTTCAATAAGAAGTTCTTAACTTTACTTGACTCTATTCTAGCCACATATCATATATTACATCTACATACATCTATCACATCTACAAGAAAGCTTGAACAGTAAAGAACAATCAGCATATGGCAACAAGGCTGAAGTGACTGAGGAGATGGCAGATGCCAGACTCCAGGCTGGGCTGTAAATGGAACACACCAACACAAATGGCCTGGACCTGCTGAGCTCACACACAGCACAACCCTTCTGGGCATCACGAGGGCAGAAACGAGGCTCTGCCCATCCAGGCTTCTTCCTAATTATTGAATAACTGACTGCCATAGGATATCACATTTCAATTAGCTGCAATGTCTTATTCTTTTGGGCTGGATATTTTTTCTTTCCCTCCACAGAGAAGTTCCAAGGTCCTTCACTTTTCTCCCCACTCCATTCCCAAATCAATTAGAAATTTTCTTTTCGGGGATTTCTCACACACACATCCCAAATCCTCCCCTCCATCCACCCCTTCCACAAGCAGATTATTTTAATTAATATTTACCTTATACTACAACACAGTCACCCTGCAGAGTATCTATTTTGTGAACATTACTGGAAAAACGAGCATATTTGTTAACTGGAGGATCTTAATTAGCACAGTTTTCTAGAAAGATTCTATCCAGTACTACATCCAAAGACGTGAACAGCAATTGCCACTGAAACCCTCTATTTCTGGAAATTCTGCTTGATGATCTTTTAAAGTATCTAAATGATACATATACTCTGCCATGGGATCAAAAAATATAAAATACATTAGAAAGCATGCAATTATTCTAATTTGAAACTACAGCAAAATACGTGTAATTTGATCTGATGTCCTTTACTGCACCTTTGACGTGTGACCTACTACACATTTTGAACTATCCAGTCCAAAAGCAAAATGCAGCTTTCAACACACACTAATCTGATGTGCTGCCTTTTTTACAAATGTTGCACACAAGTAAAAAAAATCACCAAAACATCAATATTGGTGTTAAGAATTTCTCACAGTGTTAGCAGAATGTCACGAGTTTTGTCATCCTGCACTGCAATGGAAGATATTGTTATTTAGTCACATTGCAGCTCCCAGAATAACCTGGTCATATGTTTGCTAACCAAGAAGAATAAGCAAAGCAGACCTTGTAACAAAGGATGTGTTTTCTTTCACTCCACCAAATTCAGTGATAACATGAACTAGATTCAGGCAGTCAGAAGACTACAATAAATGGAGAAAAATGTGAGTTGAGTCAGCAGGCTGTGATAGGCACTGACTGGACAGGACAGTAATTAGTTTAATACAGCGGCTTAAAAGGTTTATGGAATCAAAGGAGAGAGGAGATTAAAAAGGAGATGGTCCTAACCTGAAGACAAGGAGCAACACAAGGACCCAAGAAACAACATAACACAATACAATCTGCAAGATCTGATAACCTCACTTAATTGTGAGATAGTTTGTGATTTGTAGTAGGCATTTGAATTAATGTAGGTATTCTGCAATTGGTGATCAAATCATACATTAAACGCATTTGTGTTTTGAAGCACCACAGTAAACTGAAATAGTTCTTTGCCCTCTCTGGAGTTATTTCCTTGCCCATTTCCTTAAAAATCAAGTAGTGAACGGGTTGAAAGCACTTTGACTGGCCAGACTAGCAAGTGCAGTGGCCGCCCCTGGCTGATATGCAGTGTGTAAATCCCCACACGTAGCGGGGTAATAACGCACCGACTGCACACACCCGCTCTGGTTCTCAGTGAGCAACACACCTCACAACACAGACAATGCTGGTTTGTATTCTAAAGGTTTTCATGCAGCTTCACCCTTAGATTCAACCCTGGACAAAGAATATAGAAGACAAATTTCAAGTAAGTCAGTGCAGTTTGGCTAAAATAAACTGAAATTTTGAACGTTTAAAATAAAATTACACCAGAAATACCAGTAAAAGACATTCTGTCACCATTCTCCACTTAAAGAAAAGTAACAGAAATTACAGATGTCTAACATTCATAACAGAAAAGCAAGAATTGCATTTTTAGCAGTGGGAAATGAAACCTATCTATTCACCACTCCTTTTACATTTTTAAAGAAACTATATAATTGCCATCTCTTCAGCTTTGTTCTTACTTGCTCACAGCATCTTTCACTTTGAGTAAGAGCTAAGATCAGCAACCCATAGGCGACTATCCCAGCAATTTCAGAACTATTTTTAAAATGGTTGTAGGATGTTCATGAAGCACAGCATTCACAAAATACCTATCCTACAATTTTCCTCTAATCTGTAAATGTAATCAACAGAATTCCAATTAATTGGTATTTAGTGCAGGGCCTTGTTTGTTGAAGAAACGACTCTCCCAAGCTCCTCATCTCATTATGCTCAGAAAGGGCTTGTAGCGTCAATATTTAATGTCAGGGAGAAAGAGATGGGAGTTATAAAATAACTACCACTTCATTAGTCATTCCATGAGTATTTGAAATGAAGACATACCAATGTACACGGTAAATTATGAACAGAACAACTGCACTGCATCTCCTGAATTAGAATGGTTTTTGCTGTAAAAACAAGTTTGTTTTCACCTCTGGCAAGCACACTTCAAAACTGGCTGGGATCAAAGATAGAAGTGTGTATAGCAGTCTCCCACAGGTAACAACAACACAGAACAAATACAGAACCTTTCTAATATTTTCATTTTATAGGAATAAAATAATAGGCCTCAAAAACCTTATCATATTGCTGAAAAAGGTAATAAAAAGTAAAAAAAGAAGATGGACAAGTATGAGTTCCAGGTTAAATTTCTAGAAATACAAAATCAACACATTGTAGCATTTCATATTTTAAGTATTTTACCTTTCTGACCTGCAGATGTATCTTGGATGAATGCTGAAGGTTTTTTTGAAAGGTTACAGATGCTCCACAGGCTATGAATAAAAAAGATGACTGCATTCTACAAAGCCACTGATGCATGAATGGTCAAAACAATTCTCAATGAACTGCAGCTACAGCAACTCTTCCAAGGAAATCCTGATGTTATTATCAGCATGCCCCAAAACACTAGCACTAGCAGAGCTCTAGGAAGGCCAAGCTGCACCTACTTTTTATCTACAAGTCAATTAACCACAGACAATCTTTCCAAATGCTGTGAACTGAGGAGTGAGGCTGACTCAAAGGATGGTTTATGCATGGAACACAGGGCCTAACTATTTCGGTGTTAACTCTACCAAAACTAAGGTCATCTGAGCCTTGTACAGATGCTACTACTCAAAGTCAATGAAATATTTTCAGAAAATTGTAAGATGTGATGAAACAATTGACTGTAGATGGATCAGCTAAGCAAAAATGGCTTTGAGAATAACAATATTTATTTAGATTGATAGCCGTAGGCTTGAAAGGTATATGGTCCAATTACTGCCTACTCGATTTATGCAGCTGTAACTCTTGCCCACATTTTAACTTGGCACATACAAAATCCAAAATTCAGTGTTTTCACTGGTAGCAAACATTTTACCAGATGGTTACTTAATCAAATGTAGTTCTTTGGTAATACAGGAACTTTGAACTGTTAGCATATTTTTAAAACATTGATGTATGTATAAATCTAAAAGCAGCTTCAGCTCTTTTTATAAATTTATAAAGTCCTATACATGTATAATAAATACTTGAACAGAATTCCCAGTTTCAAAGAGAGCAGATCTAATATGTTTTGGTTTAGAACTTCTCCCTCTGCGCTGGAGGATTTGCAAGTCTGAGAACATTTAGAAAGAAGTGGCTTTCATTCTGTTGTCATTGGAACATGACTAAGAACATAAGGATTGTCTACAGACCTAATTTCAATACATAGAGCTTGGGAGTACACAAAGATTTACATGATTTTTACACTAGAGAAGTTCATCAGAGCAAGCAAGAAACTCCACGCAGTAACTTTCCAGCCATAAGGCCTTCTGCCTACTGCTGGCCTACACCACAGTCAGCTTCCACCCTGAAAGTCTCAAATGCAGGATCGGAAATTAATTTTTAGCTGAATGCTCCAGGTGGACCTTCTCTGACAGAGAGTCTGATCCAGTCAAAACTGAACTCATCCATCTCATTAGGTTTGTCTGACACGGCTCACGCTGGGACACTGAAAAGCTGAAAAACATAAGGCTCATCATAAAAATTACCAGGCTGCCAAGACAAAGGATTTGCCATGTCCAGACATGTCCATTCATTTGTAATAGCTTCCCAGAGCTTTTAAAGTGATTTTCTTCTCTACAGAGCTCAGAATCATCATATACTCAAAGGACAGGAATAGAGTGGATTATCAGTGAAGCTACTTTGATGCATATTATCCGTACATAATGTTTTGGGGTTTTTTTTCAAATCTAGGATTCTCTGTGCAGTGTGATTAATTAATCAGAGCCAAGCTCTAGCCTCTAGTTAAATTTGAAAAGGCATGACTTCATAGGATGGATATGTATCAATGTATTTGTCCCATCAGATTAAAATTTGTCATTTTATTTCTGTTACACACTCCACCTTTAGTTATTGAGGGAAAAGGCATAGAAAAAAGGGGTTTAAAAACCCTGAAAAGATGATTTCCATACTGGACCAGTGAAGGCTAATTACACAGGCAGGGATAAGCAGCATCACTTGGACTCTGTGTGTCAGTTTGAGAAGACATAGCTGAGAAAAAACAGGAACTGCCCAACAACAACAAACTAAAAGCATTAATGCTCTTTCTAACGGTGTCAGCAGGTTTCAAGTCACAGTTTGAAAGCATGAAACTTACATTAAACAGAATTTGTACACTTGCTTGCCACAACAGAGTCTTAAGCCAACCTTCAACACACTCTTTATTGTGCTCTAGGAAGGGAATCTAATTTTCCATTTCAGTCTGCATATCAATACTATCTTCCTGTGGTAAGCCTAGGTCCCTTATTCCCATGCCATATGGCAAATCAAATTCACAACTGAAAGTCAAACAATCACAATCAACTGACGGTAGGCAGACTTTAAAATAGGAAATTCCTGTTTTCCTACACAGGCTTCTGCATTCTCTCTGCTAAAATATTTATTAATTTGAGCTAATATTAATTATTAATTTAGTTCAAAATGTGTTCCTTTTCCAGTAACAGTTGAGCTTCAGTTTAAACTGTATTTTGTAAATGTTTTATCGATCAAATACTTGATCTCTTTAGGAACATCCTCACTGATATGACAGAAACAAAAGTTCAGGAAATCCTTTAGAATGCCAAAATCTGAAAAAACTTCTTTTAACTGCTTACTTTTCAGCATGATGTCTGAAATAGGAACACAGAAACAATTTACAGGTACATTAAGCCAAGGAAGTTGTTCTTCTCAACATCTGAATTAGAACTCATATTATAATATTCAAGACAGACTTCTTGACTGCCCTTTGTTTACCTTAAAATTGTATATAAAAAAGGATAATATGTACATTTATCTATTCTGCTTTGTGTCTTCATTCTCTCTTTTCCATGGAAGCACAGAAACAGGACAAATCTGCAGGAACAGACAGCAAATGTTTCTTTCTTCTTTATGTTTCTCTGTCTGCTCTCTCCTCATCCTCTGCATGCCAACAGATCTTTGTACCCATAAGAGAATACACTGGGAGATGCCCAAATATTTTTTGGGTGGATGTCAATATTTACTGCTATCATCAAATGATTTAGCTCTACTTACAAGTTACTTACAAATATTGCTGATGGGAAGTCGAAAATAACTTTTTTTTTTCCTCTTTGCTTGTGCACATGCAAACTTCCTCTTTTTCCTTTGTAAACTCCCTTTTCTCAATCTTTGAGCTGTCTTCCATCTTATTTTCTCTCCCTGTCCAGCTGTGAAGGCTTGGTGGGCACTTGGCATCCAGCCAAGGTCAATCAACCACATTCCCTAACTCCCACATACTGTTACTGATATTACTGGTTTTTTATAGCAAGGTAGAATTTAAGAGATGTCTGGTATGGATCAAAAGTATTTTGCTAAGAGATTTACAAAAACATAACTCAAAATAGTATCACTTATGACATGGACATGAATACCTATGTTTGGTCATTCACTCTAAGTTAAAATGCTCTATTCCCCCATAAATGTTATTTCCCTCTAAATGTGCCTGAATTTCTTTCAATTTGCCCATGTGGGATGATAGTCAGATATAACAGAGCAGTTATCAAGGTCTTCAGGTTTCTAGAAGCAGTTGGAAGACTCCTATGCCTGCAAGGCACCATCTTCAGAGCAGGCACACAGCAAAACAGAGTTTGGGCAATGGAAACTTGTGCTTGCAAGGTGCACACCCACATGACTGAGTCCAGGACATGGAGATAAATACAATTTTTCCACTGGTATATTAATTTGCATTTTTGAATACAAGTCTCTCAATTTATTATGTTAATTGTACAAGCCTCACTTTTTTCCCAATGATAAATTACAGTCAAACATCTCTCAGTTTCAATTTCATTCTAATGATATGTCTGTGGCCATACAAAGCAATTATTCTGGTTTCCTCAGAGCTGTGTCCAGCCTTTTCTTAGCTTTGCAGCATACTGAATGATAAATGCTGTATTTACCAAATGCTAATATGGAAATTAGAGACAGAATCTTCTAGAGTTGAAAGGGAATACGAATATTAAAGTCTGATGATTCTGTGCAGGAAGCTAAATCATTAAGCCTTAAGAGCTAATGGCCTTAGGAACACAAAACAGCTTATTTATGCATTAAAGATGCAATGTATTTACATTTTTCCAGTTCATGAGTTTTATGATGATTTCCTTGCCTGCACTTTGTCTCCTTTATAGTTTGTAGAAAATGGACATGTTTTTCACATTTGGGTAAGTAGGAAAAAGAAAACACACTAGCATGAAAAAAAACCCACATATTTTGGTTGTAAAGAAAATCAGAGTTTGACAAATTGGTTTTAAGGTATTTTTATGAAAAATCCTACTTTTGAAAATCAAGGGCAGAAGAGACATTATGCTGAGCTGTCCTTTCTTCATACAAATGTTTCAAAACGCAATGCAAAATGATGGCCCACTTTGTTGTCATTTTTTGTGAAGGTTTTTAAAATAACAAATTACAACTTTTTTTTCAGTATTCTTTCTGAAAGTTGGCTTTTCTCTTTTTCCTCTTCAAAGCACTGAGTGCTTTGATGGCAGAGGCAGGACAAAAAGCTTACAACTATTACACAATTTATTTCCATGGTAAGTTACTAATGCCTTTACAGAAAGTATAAATGCAAATCTGACAGCAACAATTACACAATCACAGAATTCAATAAAGTGATGTTCAAAATGACATCTGTTACATAAGACAGATAAGGAATTCACCTGAATTCTAGATAGCTACATTGATTGGGATGTTTTTTAAAAATTCAGAGTTATTTTTCTAGATGACAGGTAGTCATTTGAAAAAACAGTATTTTTACACACAGAAGAAATATCCATCACCTTCAAACAGTACTGGTACTCCAGAAAACTTCACAGGTTAATTTAAGGACTTGTAGAAGATAAAGCTCTGGGTCTTTTCCTTGGGCTTAAAGCATTGTCACAGTTTACCATGTGTTATTTCATTAATACATTATCATTGGAAAAGAAAGCTTTATGTACAAAAGTACATGGCTTATCCACAGGTTAAATTGAATGAAACTCAGTGGAAAAACTAATACCTTCCTCAAATGCATTTTAAGCAGCTATGACTGCACTGGCAATTTAGGGAGGTTTCATTAAGAAAGATTTATCATTATGATCTGATCATATCACCAGGAATTTTCTGTGGACTCCATGTACACTGAACAGGATGGTCTGCAGGAGAAATTAACAACTGCAGTAATGGTTCTGTAATGATTTCCTTTCAGCCCACTGTTCCAGCTGCTCAACACTGTCTAAAATTGCAGCTTTCTAGATGCTATTTCAACAAACTGGGTGCAAAAACCAAACATATCTAGTGTTTGACTAGTAGTAGAGTTAAAAGAGAATAAAAAACATGACCAAAGTGGAAAAAAGCAATTCTGTCCCATGTTTGCTTTTAAGAAGAGAAAACACCTCTTGTCTTTTAAGAAGTCTGGAGATTTTAATCTGAAAGGTGATAAACACTACACAGGAATTAAGTTTTGGAGGAAATGGCTGTCTAGTCAATGCTGTGGCTGCTGATCTGAAAACTCTCAGCGAATTTTCAACATTTTCAAATTTTCAACACTGTGTTCCTCACACAATCAGCTCTACTGCTATCAATGCAGTTTCTGAAGCTGGATATCTTCATAGGTAACTGGAGGTGACAAGATTCAGAAGCCAAGGGATAGATGATCACTGTTTTTAAAGGATATTGTATTGTATCTCATGAGGGTAAATACAAACTCCTGGCAGCTGGTGAAAGAAATACAAATTGATCACGGCAAGGGAAAAATCTTCTCATCCAAGAGTTGTAGAGCTGCAGCTGCTCCACTATATAACCAATAAAAAATCAAGTCATTCACCAGGATGAAAGGAGGAAACACCCTGCTAGTTAACTTCAGCTAAAAATTCTAGAGTTTTATACATTTAGTAGAGAACTTTAAATTACTGAATACATCCTTAAGTCAGTTACTCTCCTGCCACAAAAGACAAAGCCACAGAAGCAGAAAATGCACTCAACTCCCTTTGCACAGCCCTTTTGTCATGTTGTAGTTCCCAAACGTGATTCTTATTTGTGTAAGCAAACTGTAATTGTTTTCTTTTCCCTTTCAACGGGAATAGAATTAGACCCAAAGCCACTCAATTATATATGTTCCCCATGCTTCATTTTTGCACTAACCATTTGTGATGACCTGCCAGTGTAAAAGTGCCCCATCTGTGCCTGAAGCAATTTCAGATCATATGACTCCTGCACAGCAACAACTTAAGACTTGCAAGAGAAAGCTTACTAATTTCATTATTTTAACATTTCCACAAAAGAGGTCATATAGCAGGTAAATCTTGCAATGATTCTGCAAGCAGCCAAAGGATGTATCCCCCCACATGAAACCGATCTAGGCCTCTATCAAATAAGTAATTTTTTGTGCAAAATACAAGTTAAAAAATCCTTCTTTTTCCACTACAGGTATGTCTCTGAAAAGGCCTACTACTTTGCTTCACTGTTGGTAATGGAGAAGAAAGTCCATTATCAGTGGTTGCCAAAATGCCTTTAACAAGACTTGAATATTATTCATGCAAATAATTTTCATTTCTGAAAATATTTTTACTCCATTAAGAGTATTTTCCCATCTAGTTCCCCTGATGGAAAAAGTCACTACTAAAAGATGGAACCAGTCGAGGAAGAAGCAATTGCTTCTCTCTTGCTGATCAGACAACGAATTGGAGCCAGTCAAGTTTCTACTGAAGCATCAGACTACTGACACAAAGAACAGCACAGTTAACTACTAATTCTTGTCAATCATGAGACAACTCTTCCTGAAAAAGTGTTTGAGGCTTCACTTTACTAAACCACAGAAATGCTACAGGAGTGTTTAGAAAGGTACACAATGTCAGACTTGGAATGATATGCAAATTTATTTTTATCTGAAATATGTAAGTGAACAGTCCATGATGAGAGAATCAAATTTCACAGCTAATAGGTTCACTGATTACGATGAATTGTCAGTATTTAGTTAAAACACCTCCACTCAGCCAAGAATGTCATTATTTCTGATGGAAGTTGGAACATTTCATTGCACATTGTCTCAGCTGTCATCACATCTTTGGCACAGTAATTTCTTCTCTTAAATCAACTGCGTTTGCACTGGAATTCTGTTGTGCATGTAAGAATCTTAGAAAATTTACAAAAGTGTTAACCTGCAAAGCTTGGTTCTACAATTTTAAGAAACCATAAAGACTTTCTCTTTCCAAACACCTGGTGGTGTCTGGCAGGTAGGCTTCATTTATTACTGTAGTCCAAATATTATGGTAGAGAACAATAGAGTAGGAATTTCTGTTCTGTAACAGTGATAAAATCAGTTTTCTGGCTTTCATTCCTGTTGTCAGAGGATATACCTGTTTGCAAATCAGTACTGTTAATTAGATTTATCCTTAACCTAGTTTAAGGTCAAAACATGCTCGCAGTGGCCAACAATATCGTAAGGAGTTGTAATTCATTTCTAGATCCAAGCTCCTCACCTGCTCTCTTTCAAACTGAAATAAACCAGCTGAAACGAACATAAACATCCATGGTCAAAATTCCTTTCCTAAAGGAGATTAAATCTGCACCTGGAATTGAGGGTTTCATTCTGTAAAATAACAGGTGATCAATGCCTGAAGTCTGCATGAGAGAAAGATGCAGCACTGAAAGTGCACTGGGATTTGAAGAAGGATGTGCAGGATGAAAAAGGCACAAAACTCTCCTCTACTTGCCACATAATCCTCATAAATCTAACGTATTCTTGTTGATGGCCCTCCGGCATCCACTAACAGATACTCTCTCTAGTGTGGAGTAGCCAGCCCACTTTAAGATACAAAATCTGTATATATTTATCACAACTATTAAATAGAATCAAATAGTGCATCAAGATGGCTTAATAATACAAGTAAATTGATGGGTAATAAGAATTCAAATTTTTTGTGTATGTGAATTTTATATTTATATATGGAAAGAGTAAATAAAAAAAGAAAACAAATGAGAAGGCTACAATAACTGATCACAGAATTTGGGAATTACTATTTTCTAATCTAAACTAGGCTATCTTTCATTTAAATTAGAAGATCAGAGATGAGAATTATTAGAATGTTCTTTCTAAACATTTACAGGCCAGCTGCAGATGGGGACTGTTTTTCATTCACGCTGTCACACTGGGGAAAAAAAAAACACCAAACACTTTAACATTGCCGTCGTAACTCCTGAACATTTGTCTGTTTGGTTTATTAAGTTAGAAGTTACTGTCTGTGATATAACCAAACAAATAGCTACTGAAGTTGGAACAGCTCTTTCAATTAGCATTGTCATACAAACAAGAACATTTGCGCTGTGAATGAGTAAGTGGCTGGTGCAGGCAAGAGGAGCGGCTGCTGTCTGGGGGAGACTGAAGAACGACTGCGACATTAGGATGCCGTGGCTCATGCCAGCTCCCCCCACTCACACACCCTTCTCCAAGACTGCATTGCGTATGCTTTCACAAATCAGGCACACACTGTCAGCCGGCAGGGAGGGAAGTATGCCTGGCGTGCTGCGAGCGGCTGGCTCCTTTCCCTCGCACAGCTCCAGCTCTGGAGCGGGGAAGGTGGAGCTGCAGGGCTGCACACGCTTACGCAGCAGCAGCAGCAGCACAGACCTTGCAAACACACTCCCCCAGGCCTCCCGCACAGCCCTGCCAGCCAGCCCCACCCCAGCACCGGGACAGCCTGCGGGGTCACTCCTTCCCCATGGAGACAAGGAGGAA
This sequence comes from Trochalopteron elliotii, assembly GCA_024734555.1. Classification (NCBI taxonomy): domain Eukaryota; kingdom Metazoa; phylum Chordata; class Aves; order Passeriformes; family Leiothrichidae; genus Trochalopteron; species Trochalopteron elliotii. Next base: position 4,725,767 of record JANPWX010000054.1, read on the forward strand.
GGGCATGGCATTAGCCAGGCATCCTGCGGGGCTCTCGCAGGAACATCAGCATCTGAGGGTTCCCAGTGCTGGCACCATCAGGAATCCCCAGGCTGGGATGCCCAGCCGTGTGTGAGAGAGAGCTGTGCCCGGCTCAGAGAGAGCTGTGGTGCCGGGCAGGAGCTACAGCCAGCCTGTGAGGACTGCCAAACGTGCCGGAGGTTTAATGTCAGTGGGAAAGTAGGGTGTTTATCCTTGAAGGGTGAGTACAGTCTTCCCTTCTTGAAACTTCCCAGTCTGACCATTCCCTAGTCTCCCTGGCAGTCACACTCCCAGCTCCAGAGACTTTCCCAGCCAGGATCCAAGCCCCTTCCCAGCCATGGCTCCGGTGACCCCAGAGGTCCCCAGGGGATTCCCTGCACTGCCCCCCCACACACACCCAGACCAGGCTTCCTCACAAGTTCTACCCCAGGCTTCCCACAGCAGAGTCTAAGATACTCTTCCTCCATAAAGCAAATTATTTATGGTGCAGGAACAGATAAACTGCTCAAGCCAGTGCCTCCGAGAAGAGACCCCAACAAAGGAACCCCATTTTATCCCCTCACAGTCCAAACAGGTCACAGCCCTGCTCTTCTTCCCCAGTCCTGGGCTCCTGCAGCTGTGTCACTCACCTGGCTGGGCTGGAGCACAGGTCCCTGTGCCTTTTGTCATGAAAAGGTTTGACAGTTCAGGAGCTCTTGCCTTGGGCTCCCACCACCCAGAGCTCCACTTGCAGCTTGCCAACAGAGCCACCTGCACCAAATGTATCCCTCAACAGAAGTGGCAAGCACATCCATGAAAACCCCACAAAAATCATAGTGGAAAACCATAAGATCTTCACCAGGCATAGATTCAGAGCTCTCTGTAAACAGGAATGCTAAACCTACTTTTGGTGCATCCAGGGAAACAGCCTCGATAATTAGATTACTGATTTATGGGAGGTCAAATTTGAAGTTGGCATAATTTAGAGCCCCCAGCTAGGATACTTAGGTGACTAAGTGAGCAAATGACACCAGATCTGATTACGAGGTATTAACACTCAACAAGCTGTGCAAGAACAGTGGCGTTTTCTAGTGCCATGCCTCAGAGCACTGTACATTTACTTCCAGTAATAATGGGACCACATTTTCACTTCTTATTTTCTGTACTATCATCATGCTGGGATACCACTGGTATGGTCCCAGAAACTTGTGAACTTGTCCACAAACTGGTCCCACTCATTTTTAAGCTATTAAATACAATGAAATTTTTCATAAGACCCTGTTATCAGTTTCTTACTAAAGACTAAGTTCATAGCATGAGTTCACATACCTAACTGACCTCAGTAATTTTCATGCTATTCAGATTCCTATCCAGTACTTGTTATTGAAGACCTTTCAATGTGCATGGAAAGTAGTTTTCTACCAAACCTATTTTACTGTCTTTACACTGCTTTTCTCCCTTGAATTTCTGAAAGAATTCAGTAGAATCCAATTCACCTAAATAGCATGTGAAGGAACCAAGACCACTATCTGTAAGCTTTAGGAGCTTGATGATTTAGTTTGGTTTGAAGTTGAACTTTTTTGCTTCATTCTGTTTTCAATTCCTTTTCTTTTGTTTGTTTGCAGTAATCGGAAAATTAGCACGGATACAGCATTTGCAAATATTATTTGTTTAGACTAGATTCTAGGATTGCTTTGTAAGACTGAGTACAGAACTATCCTAAATCTTTTCCAAGAGGAAATGAATATATTTGCCACAGCAAATGCAATTCAACATATTTTGTTAAGTCTTGGGGCTATTTTCCTACAACATCTTGTTTGTCAGCAACACATGCAAAACTCCAGTGGTACAGCTTTGAATCTCTTTGTAAATAATGACACTGAGGAAAAGCAGCTACACTGAGTTTCAATGAAAGGAGACTTTGCTTGTCAGAGAGGAAAAAAAAGAGAGGAAAAAGTTTTTGTTCCACTTACTACACATGAGAATGGATTAGAGAAGCAGAAGTCTGTATTAAGACCGTGCAAAGTTTTCATTAATATGATTATATCCCTCATGATGAGAAGAAACATGGTCATTTAAGACAAGCCAATTTGTGTTTTTCCCTGAAGACTGTACAAAGCCCATGTGGCATCTGCCCACTGCTCTGCGCTCTGCGTGACTTCTGGAACATTTCAAATCATTGTCCTGAACAGCCTACTGAAGTGAGCACACAGTCATTGGATTTAACTCCAACTTCCACTTCTTTAGTAAACTGTGGAGTGTAAAACCACACACTACCAATTAGTGACAACAGATGTGACTAAAATTTAAAAAAAGCTTACAAGAAGTGGCCTTTAGATAATAAAAACTGTTTAAAATATATGAGTCAGATAGAATAGATGAGATGACTTTTCTGTACCCCTTTTCTGCCCACTTGCTGTATATGCATTACTGAGCTGCCATCATTAATTCAATTTGTACATACAAGAACAAAAATCAAAAAATCCTAGTTATCAGCAAATTCCCTCCTCAAAAGCTCAAGTCCTCTTTCCATGTGCCAAAAAATTACTTGAGTATATCTATCCTTCAGTAACTCTTCTTCCTGCCTACAAAAACATTCTTGTGCTTTCAACAAAAAAGTTCCAGTGGATTTTCCAGTCAGGTGTCTTATGGGCACATGGACACAGAAAGTGAATTCTGCACAGCATGGAACAGACTCATCCTATCCACCACATCTTCCTCCACTAAACTTCACTGGCAATGGGGTAAGTAGACCTCTAGATGCAAAACACATGAAAGAGCATGTTCTGATTTTCCTGGATCTCCCTTACTAATACTAGGTTGATGTAACTCTGTACAAACACAGGCTGTTAGCTCTAGCTGTAAATATTCTTACTAGCTGGAAGAGTCTGGCCTAGTGCAAGAAAAGCTGTTTATTGTTTCTTCACCTATCCTGGCAGCTCTGCTGAATTTCTTGCACTCAGGGTATCTGCAGATAGGTGTGAAAGCAATTACAGAGATACCTATTTTTGCCACTTTTCTCTCCTCAAAATTTACCCATTTCAAAAACCTAAGTAAAGGCTTGGAACAAGTAATATTCTGGGCTTGAAAACACATCTCATTTTCCCTATCAGTAACACAGAAGTTGCAAGAAATCTGGTGCTCCTCAGGAATAGCAACAGATGAAACTATAATTTTTGCCACATTTCATCTCATCGTTACTTCTTTCTCAAGAATGACAAGAAGAAAGGGATTTCCTTCTGATTTGTCAGAAGATTGCTTCCTGCAGTCAGTAGGAAACCAGCAGATATTTTGTTAAAAACACTTGGTGCAGAGCAGACCTGAGGACCATATGGTTTATTGCAAAAGATTCTCTGTGACACATCCTCCTCAAATGTCAGTCCTGTTATTCTGTGGCAGGGATCAATAATCCCTGTGTGGAGGGAGATATCTTCCCATCAAGGCCCAAGTGCTTAAGAATCTGTGATTAGCTGCAAGGAGAACAAGGGCTGGACAAAGCTGTTCCGGCAGGTTTGGAATCCAGTAATGAAAACTCCCCCTGGAGCAGCTGCCAGCCCTTTAACGAAAGTGACTCCTGAGCTGAGACACTGCAGAGTGCCTCCATATCCACAGAGATTACAGGTGCCACAGCTGTGAAGCATCCTTAAATTCTTCCTGCAGGTCATCACCCAGATTTTAGAGAGAACCCACAAGAAGTTTCTCAATCTGAAACTGAAAATGAGGCGTCTGCAGCTCTGCTGGACACCTGATAACCTTGAAGTGAACACAACTGCTGTGTTATGGGGGAGATGATTCTCCTCATCCCACCTGTCTTTCTTGACATGAAGATTATCTTATCCTCTCTTCAGCTATATTTTCTTGCTTGCAAATGAGGATAGGGTAACTCCAAACATCACAATTAAACAACACCAACTGCAAAATCCAAATACTGCCAACTGCTTCAGATGTCAGTTTTTCTTCTCAGCCTACAGAGCCTGGGGTTGCTAGAGGTATAATTTTTTTTCATATATTTCTTAACAAACATTTTTCACTGGGGAGAACTAATTTGATTAAATGAACTCCTTTATGGTATAAGGTTGATTTGGTAAATAGCTTGCTTCTACATTTTCAAAGTAAAGCTAGACCACGTGAATTCTGAACTTAATTCAAACTTCAAAGTCTTTCACATTTTAAGGAAAAAGAAGAATAGTTTAAATTTAAATAAGAAATATTAAATATATATTCACACAAGCAAGCACACCAACTGCATTTTTAAGACCATTATTTTTTCTTTATAATGTTCAGGAATATAAACTTTTTCAGGATTGACCCTTCATGAGAATACAATTTCCTGAAATACTGAGAATTCACATGAAGTGAGAATGCCATTCCTTACTCGATTTGTATTAATAGAAGTTAATACTGAAATACGACGATTGTCAGTAACATGTGAATGTTAACTTTTATGTGGCTGATGATAGCTATAAACATTTAAATACTTATCTTCTTCAGTGCCTCTGAAAAACAGTACTTGTCCTGGTTTATAACTCTATTAATTTGAAATTATACTCCCCTATATTTAACATTGACTGTTAGCTTGTACTTCTGCCTGTACTTTTCTTTGTAACAGTTCAAGGAAAAATGAATGCTTCGTGCAGGCATCACCTTACTCATCTTGCTATGAGAAATAAACAACAAAAAAAACCACAAAAAAAACCCCAAACCCACCAAAAACCAAAAGCACACCACTTCCAATATTCAACCCAATAATGCAACCTGTTTTCCTGTGAAAACACCACGGTGAGTTCTTGCAGGAATCAAAGGTCATCAAAAAAGGAGAAACAAATCCTTTAAATGCCTTCTAAGTTGCTAGAAATTTTGATTTAAATCTATCAATTATTTCTGTATATACATTGAATCAGCTTTGGCTTTCATGATCTACCTTGCATAAATGTGTCACCTATTACAATATGCAAATCCAGTATAATAAGCCTGAAACACATTAATGGGAGCATGACAGTATTGGTGTTATCCTGCCTTCTGCAGAACAAGTTTGCAGAATTCCACAAAGCATATTAACTGCAAATGTATGACCCAAAGGTGGAGGTTTATCCTTATTGTTGGCTATCACAACAGCAATCCTTTAAAAAAGCAATTCAGGAATACAAGGACTCTGTGCACATCTAGGCACTCGTTTCCTTATCTGCCATGAACAAAAGGAAGTTGGGATGGGAGGGACACAATCTCCTTTCTCCCTGAACATCTTGCCCAGAAAGGCACTGAGATGCTGTGCAGCCAGTGTCACCTGCCATGTGTCACCATGCCTGTAGGAAGGGCCAGGTAGCAGCTCTGTACAGACAGCTCAGCAGATGCTCCCAGAGCAGATCAAGGAGTCTGCTGCAAACACCAGCAGAAAGTTCAGTCATCCTTAAGAGGAAGCCAGATCCCAGCATAAACCCCAGAGTACAGGGAAGGAAGACAAAAGGAATGCTCTCTTCAGATCTGCCTATTGAATTACTTTGTTTCATATCTCAATAATAAAATAAGCCCTGAAAATTATCTCTCTCTTGATTAATATTCTCCTCCATTTCTCTTGTAAATGAAATGAGACAGTTCATCTTCTGAAGATGAATTAGACGAAGCAATTCCTGCTCTACCATCACGCCATGCACTTTAAAACCCCTCTCATGCAACAATTACTGTCTCCTAGTTCACTGGGACTCGTGGAAATGATCTAGTAATGTCTTCAGTAATACTGCCTTTAACTGACAATCATGTTATAAAAAAACATTTTAGACCAGTTTACTAAATGAGTAAATCAATAACCAGTCTAAACAAAAATAGTCACAGTAATATATTCAAGAATACTATTATGAAGAAAAAAAAAAAAGATTTTAAAATAGCACCTGACTGATACTTCTCTCTGACTCCACACTGCATGAGAATTGGCAAAGCACTCACAAGAAACACAGAATGACCTCACGAACCTCGGGGAATTAAGAAGAGAAATTTGCCTGCCCAAGCAAGTGCTTGACATTCAAAAATAACCTCCTGAAACATAACCAGTGTGCAAGAGTTCAGCCAACTAATGGGTTTTAACTAGGCAAAATCGGGCCATCTTTATGGTGAGATTGACAGCTTTGGCTCCACGCTTCATCTTTTAAATGCCACCTACACCTCAGCTGGGGCAGGCACATCAATAGCACCATTGATTTTTTTCTCACTTCAGTGAAATTACTCATTTTCTGCAGTTGCAATGTTACTGCAAAATAAAGCAACTATTTGAACACTTGAGAGCTCAGTGCTCTTCACAGTGCATGCCTTGCCTACACCTCTGTATGTGGCTAAAGCGTCAATGATATCTGGACACGGCTCCTTTCCTTGTCTCCTAATGAAATCATCCTTCAGAAAAACCCCAATATGACAAATAACAATTATCTTCTTTATAAATTGAGGAGAAAATTTTTGATTGACTGATTTTTTTTTTAATGTTTTCCTTCCTGAACATTTTCTTTAAACAGTAGAGAAAGCACTGGATAAACGGAAATAGTATGTGGGGGTTTAGGTTAATTTTGTTTGTGTGTTTAAAAGTTGGGCTGGAATCTCCAGGGCATTTTATAAAGCGCAGTTCATATGAGTACTGTTGTTTTTTGTGTGCCTTCCATAACAGAAGCAAAGTAAGTTTTAAATAATTTCTTCTTTGGTCTTACTAGATGACAGGGATCTCTAAGACATACTTACAACAGTAAGCAGTAACTTAGGATTTCAATATCAGAAACAGTTTCTTAGGACTAATCCTTATCTGCAGTGCTTAATTGCTGAAGTAGGACTGATCCTTAACAACTGCTTTTGCATTAAATTCAACTTTCCTGTGATCCACAGGTAAACCTCACTTCTGCCTTTTCTTACAAGAAGATTAGTTTTACACAGGACCAAAATATTCATAACTGTCAAAACTGTTGATATTGAAAGTTTATACTGTACACAAAAAAGAATATATTCCCTAGCAATGTCTGTTGAACCATTATCTTCATTTATATTTCATTTGAAATACCACCTCCTACATTCTTTTTTTTTTTTTTTTAATTTAGCCAGGAGTTTTTAAGATCAATGTCAAATCAAAAATGGACATTTACTAAATGCAAGCAGGTCACAGATAAAGCCAGAACATTTTGCAGAAAAAGAAAAACTGCATCAAGCTCCACAGAAATAAGTGGGTTTATCAGCACTCACAGCAATTGCAAAGAAGAAATTGTCTAAGATGTGTATGACCTGAAAAAGAAAATTTATTTATAAAGGCTTTGCACGTTTTTACATGGTACAAAACTTTCTCCCTAAAGCTAACAGTAACAGTTTGAAGGGAATTACAGGATATAATAGAAGCCTTAAGATCACAGGGAATTTTTCAAATGCTGCCTTTGGAAATAATACCTTGTGCATATAATTACTTACAGTTGGAACACCACAAGTTCATGTAGCTTTTTTCTTCAAAAAAAATTGCATCTATTAATTTTGCTTGTGTCACCATTAACATGATAGCATTCCTTCTTTCTTGGGTCTGCAGAACAGACCTGCCTTAGTATCTATCACAGCACATGCTGCTCTCAGGGACAGCAATCCTTCGTGGTTCTTGGAGCTCTGGCTGCTCCAGAGCAGATGGAGCACTCAGCTTCATTCTCTCTCTAACCTGACCTCTGCCTCAAGGGAAATTTCTCAGCCTGTATGGCTGCTAACATCAAAGGTCTTGCCATTTCTTTGAAATTAGTCTTAAACTCTCTGTATTGAGAAATGGACTGTTAGCAATCTAGCATAACAATTCTTAGGTTATTTCAACCATTGTTTTCAAAAGAAAACTGCATTCCAGACTGATTTCAGTATGAGGCTTTTTCAAATACTTTCCTCCAAACCCTTTCCCTTATTAGACTTTTTCTCCTGTTAACTGTTCACAATTAACCTGCACTGAAGGCATCCTATGCTGTACATTCCCATCCCAGCACTGAGAAAAGCTGCACCCAAGCCTTTCTAGACCTTACTGACATTTCAGTTATTTACACAATGCAAAGGGAGTTATTTAGATTAGTCAGGAGACAAACAAATTGCTGGCTATATACATACAAACTTCTGCAAGTTATATACATAGAGATTTCTGTCTGTCTGTATAAATACGAGGGATTTATTTGTTCCAAAGGCTTGCAAATTTTGATTACCCTGACTCTGCCACAGGGGCTGGACATGTGTGAGGATTTGTAGTCTATCCTCAGTGAACACGAAGCTAACTAAAGCAGCTTAGACAAGATCTTTTATTTGATGGCAGAGAAATAATCTTGGATGCCATAGTGTATACAACCTCGAATCACTACAGGGATCTCATCACCCTAACTCCTTTCATCATCCACAGCCAGCCTTCCTCCTCCACTGCAGTGTCCTGTCATCTTACAGCACACACAGCCAGTGCTGCTGTTTGAAAAAGGCACGGTCACATCTCTCACTCATCTCTGCCTCCTCAAACAAAGCTGTGGAAATCATCCCTCTAAATCCTCCCTGATCTCCTCGTGGTGATCTCGCTCCCCAGAGCTGTTCAAACATATGGGCAGCAATCAGGCCATATCCAACCTCACATTTACCAGGAATGTTTAGAACAGCTCAGTGTCCCCTTTCTGCCTGTCATTTCAATTTATACATATGCAGTTGTAATTGCCTGTAATTTCAATCTATACATGTCATTCCCTTGAGACAGTATCCCCCTGCTGAAGTGGAAATTCCTATCTGTATACATTAGAAAAATAACACTGCAACAGAAAATGTGAAAATCCCTGATAATAAATCTTCCACATCACTTGCAAGAAATACCATAACTCGTAGAACAAAATGAAAATATATGATGTTGAAGCAAGAAAGTACCTATAAAATTAGAAGGGAGATTCTCAAATTTCAGGTGCTTCCATTAAGGAACAATGTTTCATGAACTAAACACCTATTTAGTATTTTTAAAGCATTTATGAGAAATTTTCATTGCACGATCAAGATACCTGAAAACACATTTGAGAAAAATACCTTGTAGAAAAGTGATCTGGTCACTTCCAAAAGCTGCAGCGCTTGTTCTAGTTGATTTCCACTAACTTTACTGCCAGTCAATGAGAACTGCATGACAAAATCTGAAGAGAAAACCATAGTGCTGACAGAGCAGAGTAATTAGTGACTGAAACCAAGTCAGGCAGGATCCTTATGCTGTCACTATTCAAGCTCAAGGAATATTTACACAGGGTCTCTATCAGAGAATAAATGCACACATGAAGAATTATTGCTGTATTTCCCCACAAACACATACAAGAAAGACTCAGGTGTGGATTACATACACAAGGAAAGTTTTTGAGAGAGCAGGAGCTTCAAAGGAATACAGCAGAAATGAAGTTTATTTGTTAAGGTAGAAGTCAACATTGCATGCAAGATACCTCAGACCCACTACTTATTTCCTGACTTTAACGGAAAACACTACTAGTGGGTAAAGAAGGAGTGAATATAAAGCCTAATTCTGGACACAGGTTATAAAGACCTGATTAGAAGAGAATTAAAGTATTTCTAGGAGGAAAAGAATTCTGTTAGTTTTGCTGAAATAATATCTAGCTAGATAGCAAGAAAACATAAAATATATATACTAAATATATATATATTTATACTATATATATAGTATAAATATGTATATACTTATATGTATCTATATATATGCAGACTGCAAAACGGTCCAAAACATTCAGAAATTTACTCTGCATTATATATATGAATATATATGCTTATCTATACACAGAGAAAGTGTATTTATCACAGTCCTGATAAGAAGGTCTGTTTATTCATTTATGCCAACTATTAGCCTAATTTCAATTACAGCTTAAACATCAATATAACTATAAAATATATAGCAGCAAAAAGAACAATGGTGTTTTGAGGCAAAACCAATATAAGTACTCTGAGTTATCCTAAAAACACTTCACTCATTGTCCCACCAACATGGCAATTTGTTTGTGCTGCACTGTGGGCTCCTCATAGACATTTGTGAATTTATAAAACTACAAAAGCCTGCTTGTAACTCATGAACAATGGTGAAAATTTTTATTTTATTTGCCATTTCCATTTATTCTCATTGCTCGTAATTTCTACAACTATCAAAATTTACTCTGTATTTTCTGTACAGGTAAGAATCACCAAGCTAGCCTTTTCTGTTCTACAGGTTTTAATACTCATATTTCTAGTGTAATATGACAACTTCTGTCTATTTTCAAGTTGCATACTGCATTTTATATCTTATCTGCATGTGTGATACAGATTCATTTTACCTTTCAAATAGAAGCAATATAAACTTGTCTTTCTCATATATATGGATACTCAAATAGAGGCAAGATAGCTTCAAGTGCTAGTAGTGTCATTAAATCCTGCTGTGTTATCAAGACATTCAAGATGTTTAGAATACAAGGATCTCTAAGGTCTCTGTTTCTTTTTCCAACAAAATGCATTTTGTCTTCCTTAAACTGCAGAATGAAACTTCAAGCTACATACTGATAAAGGTTTCAAACCCTAAATACTACAGGGTTAAAGGTGTCCAATATGAAGTGAAACTTCTTGATTGTAATCATTTGTTGTGATATCTCTAATCACACTATGTGTGCATTAATTGGATTCAGCAAAATCACCCAAGCTTTTAGTATTCTGAAAGCCTGAACAAATGGATTAGTATGAAAAAGTCTGCACCACAAAAGAAAGATAAAGGAAGTATTTTTATTTCCTTTTCTTTAGCCCAATAAGGGGATTAAAATGATATTTGTTAACTAGAATTATAGCAGGATCCCAGACAGTTAACTCTGAGAAAACACAGTCTCAAAGGAATATTCCAGACAAACAAGAAGCTATAAAATAAATATATTCCCTTTAGCTACATAGGAAGAACATATGCAACACATTCTATTTCAACTCCAGTTCTGTCAAATTACTGCTATGCCACAACTTCCAGCCTATATTCTAATTTAAATGTGTTAAAACCAAATGAAAAAAAAAAAAACAAAACCAAAACCCACTGATTTGTGTCCTATTGAGATCTTTTCAATAAAAATTCACATCTAGACTTTTTATCACACAATTCATATAACTAATAATTCCTTTAAAAAAGGTGTGAGGGTAAAAGGCTCGGTGTAACCCTAGGCCTAGAAATGCTAATTTTCCATTTCACACTAAGTCAGCGAATGAGAAACAAAAACAAATTTACTCTAACTAAATGAAAGAAGTAAAAGCAACCCTTTCCCAAGCTGCTTTGGGCATCACAGGAGACACCAAACACTCCATGAGCTCAGCCAGTTACAGGGAATTGCTGTCCCTTAGGCAGGGGAGTACCTGCACTGCTCCTGCACAGGGAGCAGAGGGTTGTAGGGTATTTGTGTAGGGTATTTGGGTGTTTCAAGTCCGACAACCCCAATGTCTGCATTTCCCCTGACAGAGTTAATGCTGGTTTTCAAACACCAGCCCTTTAACTGAGGCTGGTCTGGAGTACCGTGATTGACACAGATCCAAAAACATCGCCCAGCACAAGGGAAATGATGTTTGCTTATTTTCCTGCATGGATAAGGACAGCCTGAATGATTCATCCTTAAGCAGGTAAACAAAAGTGGGGGGCCTGAATTGAATTGCAACATAATTTCCTTTAAAAGCTTGTTGAGAACACACAGCTACACTGTACTGTGGCAAGGATTGCAAGCAGGACAAACACGATGTGCCAGTGCTGGGAGTATAAACACACAGGACTGATCTAATGTTGAAGATGGGGAAAAGCACAACAAGAACAAATTTCTGGTTTTGTAGCATCAGTTGAACCCTTTGAAAGTATAATTGCTTTGCAACAGCAACACTGGACTCCCAGAAGCCACCCTCAAGACTTCTCCAGTAATTCACTAAGTAATTATGCTCACAAATTAGAAAAAAATATGGTAGCAGCTTAGTATAATTTCTGTTTTAGGACTAACCCATGTTCAGAGCACATCTGCACATTGTGTATCTCATTCGGTGTTTAGAAACCATACTGTACAGAAGAAAAACAGCTAATTTATTCAGCGCTTTTCAAATTAGATTTCATACTGAAAACTTCTGAAAAGCACTGAACTCCTCTGGCTCCCATAGGCTTCAATGATGCCTGAAATGCAGAAGAATTGAAATCATCTTTTTCATCAGATTAAGATCTCCTTATTTGAACTTTTTTCATGCAGATAAATGAAGAGGCTGTTTACAAACCAAGGCTCATACAGGAAAAACCTTCAAAATTAATGTTCATTCAGCAAGAGAAATAAACGTTATGTCTGCTTTGCACAGATGAATAAATCTACTTATGTCAATAAACACTAATGAAATGAATGGAACTAACATTGATTTCAGGGAAGCCAGGACTTTGGCCAGTGTATTTGCTCTGGACAAAACTGTATAAACACATTAATTGACTGCAAGGAGAAGGATTCAGAAAGATACAATATAAATTCTGCTGGCATTATTTTTAAACCCATACTTTTGACAGAAACCACAATAATTTTTGAAATAATTTTCTCTTTAAGTTCTATATTTTGAATCAAATCAATAAACTATTGTTACCAAGTTCATTTTTATGAAAATCAAACTATATTTTACCCAGTGAAAACACTGGTGCTTCAGTTCATTCATAGCACATGACCAGTCATGAATTCAACATACTTTGATTTTTATCAATTACTCATTTTCATTTATTTTATCCATTATTCATTTCAATAGTAATTCTAAAGATGTATTTTGTATCCTGATTTTTCTAAACCATTTAACAGAGGGAGAAACTGGTGGAGAAACTGGCTCCTGTTTCAGACACTCTGTGGCTCTGCAAGTCAGTACATTACACAGATCATGAGCCTTGGGATGGAGATATTTGGTACAATAATGATGAAAAAGCCATAGAGAACCCTGATTCCAAATGTGAATCATTCCTGTGTTAGGAAAACAGAAAGACTCAGAATTACCACTTCAGTAAGAGTAAAAATGTAAAGTTCAGCACAGATAGAAGTGACAGGACTTCTTCCTAACTGGAGACTTCATATAAAATAGGCATTTTAAGCTTTTAGAAAAGGCAAGTCAATCTTACATCCAAGAACAGTGACAAGAAATGAAATATATATACTAGCCATTGAGAAATCATAAAGAACTGTCATCACACAACTTCTCAGGCTGAAATGTAAATATAAATGTTCAAATTAAAATTATCACAAAGTATAGGGAAAGTTTTCAACAGAATATTCTGGCTAAATCTAACCATCACAGCCATTTATACAGCCATCTAAAATGTAAGAGTTAATATTATTTATTTTAAAATTTATTGATATCATGTATCTGGGAAGACCTCTGCTTTGTCATTTTTAGCCATGGTGCCAATGTGATTCGAAGTCCATTTTGTAAATTTACATATCTATCAGAGAGACTCTGACAACTTTGATGTCTATTACTTAAGCAAGTTACCTACACGATAATTAAAGACATTTCTACTAAGATAGTTCATGCTTTCAAGAATTAAAGAAAGGGCAGTCAACTCTTCCACATTTTATTACATACTTTTACCATTTCAAATGATTAAATGATTAATTATGAAATCCAGATCACAAAATTTGTCCTGAAGTTTCAAAGCCACGTGTTTTGGCTGTGAATTGTGAATTAGACTGGAGAGTGAGGAAGGCAACATAGCTGTTCTATCAGACAGGACTAACAGGAGAATTTCTTACTGAGGTTACCAGTGCTATTGCAGCTGACCTGTTATCTCTGACAGACAGGTACAGCTAGGAGTTCAGTGGCCATACAGTGGCTGCTGTACCTGAATTACTGAAATTCTTGTAAGGAAAACAAAAAGCATGAAGGAGAGGAGCAGCTACTGCGTATGAATCAGAATTTTTGAATTGACTCCATCTGATATTTCTATGCCCCTCTCCCTATAAAAGTGTGGTGTAAGAATAAAGTGAACGTGAGAAAGAACACAGTTGAATGTTTCTGTGGGAGCCTGCAAAGAAAACATACAGATTAATACAATGATTTCATTTATTGAGTAGTTTCAGCATAATTACAGCTATATTAAGACTGTCATAGTGAGGCATCAACAGTGCCTTCATAATGCCTACATAAAAGGTGACTCATCAGAGCCCTGAAATTCAAGTGAAACACTTACTGTCACTCAAAATGCTTTAGGAAATGAAAGCCAATTTTTGCAGCCTAACAGGCTAACTCACTATGCTATTTTAATTATTTTTCATTCAGATAGATTTTTCTTGGCACATAGAACCGATGCATCAAGGAGAAATTTCTTTTGAAGAACCACATAGCAAGCCAGCATCAATTGAGAATGCAAGAGTAAAAACAGAAAACAAGAAAAAAAGAAAAGAGATATCATCTAAGATATTGAAGATTTACAAAAAAGGGAAGAAGGGAAAGAAAAAGAACCTGTAAGCCTTTAAATTTCTACATAGTCACTTAATAACTGGGCATACTTTACTGGGACTGTGTCTGATAGAGAATTATGCAAAAATTACTTCTAAGCCTGTAAGTAAGTACATTTACAAACCATTCAAAAAAATCCATGCAACATTGCAACAGCTATTTAGTAGTCCAAAAGCATAAAATCTGGGGGAAAAAATCAACACATTTCCTTATTTAGAGCAGAACATAATGTGTATCATGTCTGTGAACATCCAGCAATCTGAGAGAAAAATACAGTGACTTCCAGCTCAGTGGGACGTGACTTTTTCAGGGAGTGATCTCCAGCTCAACAACAGAGGAACCTCAGCAGCACTTCCCTCCTCCTTGCACCTCCCTGCACTCCAGGAAAGCACTGCTATCCACGCTGGGTACTCCTCCTGGAGACTCCAGGTGATTTTGCCTTGTTTGTTCTCACACTGGCCCATTTTCAGCTAGGGAACTGTATGCATTCACCTCATAGAGCAGAAAAGCACAGGAGATAGTCTTCCAGTTGACAGGGGAAAAATTCAAAAGTGCTTTTTTAACAAAAAACCCCATACATTTTAACAGTCATGATTAGTCTGTTTCAAACTTGCTTAACTGTCGGATCACTGTGTATTTTTAAAACTTTTATTGAAACACAGGAAATTCACATTCCTATTCCTGTAGTAGGTGGGATTGGCTAATATAGGTAGAAAGAGATTCCATCACAAACACATACATTTAGATATTATTTCAGCTTTGAATCAGCCTAACAATAGAACAATTTAAGGCAATGTAGTAAGGTTTTGTGAATTTCATTTTGATAGCACAAAAAGTATGAGAAAGTCGATGAAATCCCACGAGGTTTGCAGAAATACACACATTCTTTACAGGCTCTCCAGCATCATGTTGAACTGAAAATAAAAATTCTGTCTCAATGAAAAATAAAGTCTTTTCAGTTCTTTCTGGTAGTTTTTAAAAGTAGTCTAACCCATAAGATTTAATCGATAAAGTTGTACTGCTTAAGTATAGACACAATACAGCCAAATGTTCCATTAAACAAAATAAAGGTGGCTCACTTTCTTTCAATTATCAAAATCTGAAAAAACACTAAATTTCAAAGTAAATGTATTCTTATTTCAACAGAAATTTTCATTTTCCAATCAGTTCTTGAGAACATATTTCTATAGCATTATCATACCCAAGAGTTCACTTTCTTTCACGTGACTGAAAACATTTTGTCTGACTGTGTAATTTTCAGTACATATACTTAATGTGCTTAACAGTTTGTCAAGGCCAGTAACACACCATCACCTCAGATACTTTTTGAAATTACTCCTCATGATCCATCCCTACATTATGAAAAAATACAAGGGGAAACAAATTGCTGAAAATTGTGATACATAAGAAATAACTGAGAAGCTGCTGACCATCAGTTTGCCTATTTGAGAAATACTGAGGCAAATTGTAAGGAAATGAAGTAGCTGATATAGTGGACAAATAATGGTGATTAATCTCCTAAACACAGCAAGGACTTTCAACGGAAAATTTGTTAGTGAATTTTTTTCTCAAGAGCCCAGCCCTTGTGAGTGGTTCTCACCATGACCCTCCCTCAGGACATTCAGCATCAGCCAGCACGGACTCTCTCCTGCTTGGATGGGAACACAGCATGAGACTCCAACTGTGCATGGAAATCAACAACAGAGCAGGTGGGTGGGAAATCAACAACACAGCAGCTCCTTTGGGTGCCAAGGTACCTCCACATAGAGGGTTTTATAAATATTAAACTTGTGAGATTTTCATTCCAGTTACACTATTAATAATGTAGGAATGTAACCTACATAGTAACTGCTTCATGCAAAGCCTGCTTCTTCCAAGCAACATCCCAGGATTAGACTGCACTAGCCTACTCTAAAAATAAAGTCACCCATCATGTGGCCTTGCACCAGCTATGAGTAATCTGTTTTCTTCCATCTCCAGCTTTCCACTAACATGGCAGTTTGGAACACAAGTCTTTCCCTGAGCAGAAAATAGAATAGATGTTAAGTGAGTGAGACTAAGCCTGGGAAAACTGCTTGCATTGCATTAAGGGTTGCCTTACAATGACACCTAAATGTATTTCCATGGGGCTACTTCTTCCCAATTGTATGATAAAATACAGTAAAGAGAGATTTTTTTTTTTAAGTTATGTAACAAGAACCCAAACTTCACATACTTATATTGTAAAAGTACAAAAAGCTTCAAGCAACGAAATAGCATAAGCTCTTAATTAGTTTTCAAGGGTTACATTTTGTCACCGTAAAATGGGGCAGAAAGAGGAAAGCAGAAAGTGCAGAATGCTCCCCAGAGGACTATGTAAGGATGTTAACAAAAATTGAGTCTCTAGAGCTCATGCTCTGCATCCTGTACTCAAACATTAATCTAAAAGGAAGCACACAACAGAAAAATGGAATCATTCTGACTGATGAAAATGAAGGCATATGTCATAAAAATTGGCATTTTACAGGTGATACTAATAATAGATCTAACAGAACAAGAATGACAATAGAAATTAAGTATTTTTGAAAGTACACATATGTTTGACTTCCAGGAAAACAAAATAAAACAAAACAATCCAGTTTGACAGCAAAGGCCAGGGAAATTTTTTTTTCTTTGGTTGTGGATCTTTCTTGTATTTTTATTAGTTATGGGACTCTGAGGACTTAATAAGTTGAAGTTAGAATTAATTCTGGTCTTTTTCTCTTTGTGCATAAGCAGAGGAGACATCTCTGAATGTGTACTGACAGGTGGACAGATTACTGAAGTTCTCCAAAAGGCAAATGCTGCTTTATGCCCCCAGTACTCATCTCTGAAAAACGCCTTCAGTCCAAAGAACACTGACAGAAACTACCCAAAGTGTCTCGTTTTTACCTGGAAAGAGTTTGATGATTTGCTAAATAGAATGCTTTCCATTTTTAACTCAAGGATTTTCCTTTTTCCTTCATCCCTTGTTCAAACAGAGACAAACACACACACAGACCTTAGAGCAGTCAAGTTCACCAGAACAATGGTCATTTTGGTTGGCTAAGCCTAAAAGGGGAGGCTGCATGAATTCTTTTCTTTTGTAGATCATGAGGAAAAAACCCAGTGCTATGCATTAGAAATCTTCATGTGTAAATGTAACTCCCCCATAAACAAACTTTTTGATGCAAAACATCTTAAAGTGTCTGTGAGATTTATTCACACCTTTGCCTTAAGAGAAAAAAAGGCAGCCAGACAACTTCCTACTGGAGCACATTTAGAAGAAATTA
Organism: Trochalopteron elliotii; assembly: GCA_024734555.1. NCBI lineage: Eukaryota > Metazoa > Chordata > Aves > Passeriformes > Leiothrichidae > Trochalopteron > Trochalopteron elliotii. Next base: position 4,743,511 of record JANPWX010000054.1, read on the forward strand.
TGAACTCAAAAATAATTTCCAGTAGTGACATGAAGAAAGAGAGAGCTGACCTAAGGGTGTGCAATCTCAAATTTACATCAAAGCTCTCCGTTGGCTGCCATGGGCAGCCCAAACTGGCACAATTCACACATCTGTGGCTGGGAATTTCAGCTAACACTGACTACAGCAGCACTGCAAGGGCTGTCTCTAGGAAGGGATGAGCTATGTGTTTACCATATGTCAGCCATTATGGCCAAACGTGGCTTTTCAGAACAGAAATACCTTCGTGATAATCAAAAGTTATCTGGAGCACAGATTTTCTATGATCTTCACCAAAATTAGAAGTGAAAGAATACCATGAATGTCAGTTTCCTGCAAATCTGTGAATGTAGTCTAGTTTACTTTTGCATATGGTATAAACTAATTCACAGAGAGATAAAAAAATCATGTGAGAGGAAACAAGCCAGGGTTGTATTTATTTCCTTCTCTAATTACAGCTGACCACTTGTCTTTTGTAGAGAAACACCAACTGCTAACTTCATGTGTGTGCATTCCAAAGGCATAAAGGACTTTTGTAAATTTAAGTTCCCTTGGAAGGCATACAAACAAGCAAGCAAGCAAACAAAAAGGAAGTTTTATAACCTAAAACATTTTCCCTTCTGTTTGAAGGTAACAACACAAAACAGAAAAGGTCAAACACCCCGTTTCAGAATCTGGAATTAAAGCCATAAGTGGTAATAGCCAGGATCAGAGAAGGGGGGTGGACATACAAACTCAAGGATTCTATGATGACAAAGGGAGAGTAAGCAAAAGGATTATTATCTCTCACCTCTGAAACTAACTCTGAAATGGGCTATTTGTATATGGAAAGACTCCAGTCAAGGATACATTACTCCAGAAGGCCCACATATACCTTTGAAAATTAAAAAAAAAAAAAAAATTAAAACCATTTAAACTGCCAGGATAGTTTGAGAACATCCCAAATGATTTAAAACATTCCTCTGTCACATCCCTCCCCTTCCAGTTACCTGCCACTTCATGTATTTGCCTCACACACCGAGGACTTGCTTCTATGTTGGAATAAATATTCTTAAGAGAAAAGAGGCATGAGATTCCTCTAACCAACACCTACTATGTACACATCAACATCTCAAATAGTCTAGACTTCCCTTTTTGTCAGTGAAGAGACCTAGGGGAGCATATACAATAATTCACCTAAACTTTTAGACAGAGCTGAGATTAAAAGTTTTAGACAGAGGTGACAGAAAATGACATGAAAACTACAGTCATCACACATTCACCATACTTCAGTCACCTCTCTTAGTCCCCTTTCCTTCTTTGTCCCTCTTTCCCAGAGCTGGATGCAGTCTCGCCCTGAACTTCTCATGTTTAATCATGTTCTCATGACTGCCTGAACAGTCAAATGTTTACAGGGACTTTGTGACAACAGACATGCAGTAGAAGATGTTCTTCCATATCTAAATCTAGTCTTCTGTATTATAAATGTATTATATTATATTATTAAGGTCCAAAGAAAAATAGTCGTTTTTTTAGAAACGTAGCATTCTCCAGACTAATATCTGAATTCCCTCCTCTAGGAATCATGAAAATAAGTCAGAATTCTACCTTTCATTAAAATATAAAGCTGCAGTTACCTATGGTGGCTTCTAAATGCTCCCTCCCAAAGCAGAAGCAGCTCATGCACCTCAGTGTCACGGACCACAAAGCCAAACTATTCCCCCGTGTCTCTGCTGCCATCCCCACTTTGCCGTCATCGTCCTGCTTCTGCTGGAATCTTGGATCATGAAGGTCACGCTACACAACAGATTTATTCTGACTAAACTGTAGAAATCTGACATGCAGAGAGAGTGAACAGCAGGCTTGACAGTGATTGAATGTAACTGCTTTGAAGTCACACCACATTTAGACAGTATCCTATAATATTTGGGAATGCACTGTACAGATCTGGGTTTTTTTGCTTCTCATTCATCTACACAAACACATTTTAAAAACAAATCTGCTTTTTTTTGACACAGTATAGTAATAATCTGAGTCCTTGAACACCTTAGCATTAAAAAGAGTCCTCCTTTTACAAAATTGCTGAAGATCACTGAAATGTAACCTTTGTGATAGGTCAGTTAACTTCAGATCAGTAAACACAAACCTGCCTTTGCCTCCAGTGAATATATCCCATTTTAAGAGCTGTGTTCATCCCATCTACAAATGCAATTTCGTGTAAGCAGTCACATTTTATTTTCTCACTTTAAAAAAGCCCAGAGATTATCTCTAAGGTTTATGCTTTGATTTGCTCAAATAAAAGGCTATTTGAGAAAGTTGGATACAAACATTTCCTGCAATTCTCAATAAAACCATATTAGAGCTGCATATTTGATGCACCAAATTATCTTTACTAGAAACCTACTAAATAAGAAAAAAATATCTTGCACTGCATTTTTCTTTGAATGGAATTAATTTATGTTCTACACACTTAGTTAAAATTAATCACAAACAAAATTGTGGCAAAACTGTGATGGCAATTAGTTTGCATTTCATTACCTGTATCACTGACTTTATGTGGAGAGGTGTGTTTTTACTACTCCCCAGATGTTCACTGCAGAGGCAGGACTCATGCAGAGTCACCACCATTCCTATAGTATTTGTAAGTGGCTCTCCTGGCCCTCTAAACACCCACTACATGATTTTACTTTATGAGCTTCACAATCTGCAACTGAATTCTGAACATAATACCAGAACACAAGAATTACACGTTTTCAAACACTAAATTAAGCGTACTGCACACATGACAACCTGGGGGACATGTACAGTAAGGTGAAAAAGTTGATGGCTCCAAGGAGAGATTTTTCTGCACAACAGAAACACAACAGTCCAATTATTTGTATAATATGCTGACAGTCTTTGAAAATTACTAAAGCACTCCAGAAGACCTTAAAAATACGTATTGTTGTTGTATTTCTTCCCCACTGAAACTCGGGAAATATTCCCAGAGCTCCAACTCCAGGATTTTAGACTGATTAAGACAGGCGAGTTTATAAATGAATATGAAGTATTTGGCTGCCACTTAAAATATAAAGCTGGATTTAGAGAGCTGCACTAGTACATCAGAAACCTGGGATGCACTGCTGCCTTGAGAGGCTACTAGAACAGAGGCTAGACTGTTAAAGGAATAAAGTAGCTATTTATTAAAAGGCTTGCAAAGGATATACCTTGGGCAGTGTAAGAGCTCGGCTGAGGCTACACCCAAGATGGACAATGGGTCACACATTTTCATACACTTTTGTAAGTTTTGATCCATTTACAAACTGGGGTGAATTGTTCAGTTACAGCTTCAGGTTGTGAAGTCCAATCCTTCCAGACTGCTCTCCTCAATTCGTTGTCGTTTTGGGCCTGAAGCTGTAACAGTGTCCTTGGTTCTTGGGCTGGAAAAGGATTATTTTGCCTAACTAAACAGTGAGGAGAACTTGCTAACACTTTAGGTGAAGTTCAGAGTTTTTTACTAATGCAGTACAGAATCTGGAAAACATGAAAGCTAAAACTTAAGGCACCAGGATCAAGCAAATGCCAGTGAACAGACCACTGAGAAGTGCTTAAGTGTTAAGCATTGTAGACTGAGAAGTTGCACAAATGTGCTGGTTCTGATTCACCTCTCGCCCAGACCAGCTGATGCTGCGAAGTTGCGTAATGTGCGTGAAGCATGGAACAGCTCAGTGACAGCACAGACAAGGCAGGAACAACCACCTCATCTGTTCTGGTACAAACTTGTGCCCTCGGGAGAGGCAGGTGAAGAAGCAGCTCCATTGCTCAAGGCAGCAGTCCTTTCTGATGTGCAAAGGGAGCCAGGAGAGGGCCTGCACTCAGAACTGACAGGACAGCACGAGCAGCAATAACACATGGCTGGGCAAGGCATTACTCTGAGTTAATTACCTGTGTTGTTGGCCCATTCAGATTTGTAAATAAAAAAAAAAAAAGGCCAGATTAAATCCATCTGACTTTACGACAATGGATAAAGGAGTTTCAGTGTGTTTGGAACAAATAAGAGCATCCATCAAAACCTTAGCTATGCTTGTATAATCTCAAATAACAAAAAAGAAAAACAGTCTATTCTTGGAAAACATTTCAGAGCTTTCAAAGTATTTATTTTTTTAAAAAGAAGACACACTTTAGAAAAAAGAATTTTGATACCATGAGAAAGTTAGTAAGAAAATGTGAAAGCCTTTTGCTTGTAATTCAAAATAAATTAGAACTTTCTTACTGCACCTCCTCAGTGTGCTGTTCCTACCACATCAGTTAGGCAATGCATTTAGGGTTGAAAACCTAAGACTGCAGGAGATGCAGGTAATCATTTTGGTATTATCCTTAATTTTCCCAACAATCATTGTCAGAAAGAGAAATGCAAGTAAAGGGTTTTTTTTTATTTTCATTACAAACTCTGTCTTTCTGAGGCAATATCAGAATTTTAATGACTCATATAGACTGTGAATGAGCATAATGAACACTACCACCCTGACACTTTCAACATTCTGTAATTTGATTTGTTGGCAATTCCTATTCTCTCCTGTTTACAACCTGCAGGAAACAGGTGAAATATCTAGCCAGTCAAAATAGTGAATATTTATAAGACTCAACTTTATGGATTCATTCTACCTCTCCAGTACAGCTGGGAGCTTTACCTTATTATGCATTTTGAGAAACCATTATGCACATGCCCAAGCAACAGCAATCTTTCTGAGAGCAGCCCTATTATGAGGTGAAATAGCTTCAGGGGAGAACTTTGCCAGATGTTTAGCAAGTCTCCCAAAAGTTTAAACTCTTCCACTTTATAAAGTAGGCACACAATTAATTGCTAATGCCCCTTGCCTGGTGCAGAGCTAAAATGAATTTTTAAATTTGCAGTTTCTCTCAGTTGTCTTAAGGACATAAGGAGAAAGCCAGGGGATGCTCCTGGGCTGGAGATGAACCAGCTGCAGTGGGAAGGTGCCCTGCAGTGTTGTATGGCAGAGGGACCAGCCTGCCACCAGGCAGGCTGCCCCTTGGCAGGGTGGTCACACTGTCAGGATGACCCTGCTGTCCTCCAGATAAGGACTGACATCCACTCCTTTCATGGTAAGAGATGCTCCCCACATAATTCATACCTGGCTCGGCTGGGAAGCCGTGGCTGGACCTTGTCACTCCCACAAAATGAGGGAGACCTTTGATAAAGGTTCCCTGAATTGAAATCATTGATAGAGTCTGGCAAAATTAATATTCTAGGGCTCTTAGTTCCCTTTCTTAATTGATTAAACAGAAAAGCTTCTAATTTTGTAACAAATAGACTCCAAGTCCATATGTTTATGGTCTAAGCTTTCAGCAAATAAACAGACACACATCACACCTTTAGGTCAGGAAACTCCTAATCACACAGTAAGTATCTCAGTATTGCTGCTCAGGCAGCATGCTGCACGGCCAGCAGCAAACACAGAGCTCTCCAGTCCCTCCACACAGCACAAAGTAACAACACAAGATCTCCCCATCATCTCTTTCCTTTCTGAACTGGGAAAAAAAAAAAAAAAAAGAAAAGAAAATGGAAATTGCTGGGCAGGGTGCTTTAGTCTCTGTCCTCCAGTGCTCTCTGTTGCAAATGCTGCCTTGTTGACAATTACTCCTTCTACTAGTTAATAATGATATCCATCCACTTAATTTGCATTTTACCTACTGGAGGACAGAAACAAATCTTTATTGCAAAGTTTGCTTTCCTTCACCTGTATCCAGACCTCTAAGCCCAGTCGTTTTTGATATTTCAGATTTGCACAGCTAACTTTCATACAAAAAGATTTTTTATGGCTTGATATCTTAGACAAAATATAATTTTAAAAACTAAGTAATATTTTATATATATTTTAAATGTCTAGGAAACAATTAGAATCCAGCTTTCCAAAGACTTTTTTATAATCTTAACAGCAGTTTCAAACTGTTTTATTCCCTCTAACTTAGACAGTCACCTGAAATGCCACAACATTTTAAAGTTATCTTTGTAATTTTTTTAAGTGCTGTTTGAAACAACCAAAAAGGTCTCAGCAAGGAACAAGATGCAAGCACGCACATTAAGGATGAAATCACATTGATACATTTCATATACATGAAAAATTAATGCAAGATGAATGGTGAACACTGAGTAAGTGGCTTTTTTGCACAAAGACTTCCATGCTATATTTCTGGCTGATGACAGAAGTCTATTAACAAAATTAAGTAACAACCTTGTAAGTTTATGAAATATTAATGTATTAGCGAATAAAAGAAAATAGGCTTCAGACAAAACAAAAATAACTCACCTATGGTGAATGTGAGAGTGGTGAATTCATATGTATTTTATTGTAAAATACTAGAACATGGCTCGGTGGTTTAAACAGAAATATATCTGGCAAGGGGGAGATGGTGCCAACCCAGACAGAGGACGTGGGACTGAAGAAAATTTTCTCTTTCTAAAAGGGTCATGAAACAAGGACAGTTGAGTGAACTGGTTGAACCCAGTCCTTCTCTGACAGAGAAGCACCCAAATTCACGCTGAAGCAAGATAAAAAACATGAACTGCACTGGACGTATACGGATGTACTTGGCCAAACTCTGCTACACATCGACTTCTGAGCCACTGCAAGGGAGGTCAGCTTAGCTGGAAAGAACCCTCTCCTTCCAGTTTTACACCCTCAAGTTCAGAAAGCAGTCCAGAATTTAGAACAACTCTGCATGACAACACAGGGAAACAGAAAGTGCATTACCAAGGGTTTTGTTCTGAGGATCAAGGGAATAAATACAGGAAAAAAACCACCTATTGAAAGGATGATATTAATGTAGTTCTTTCACTAATTAAAATATTACTTGAAAGCAATTCTTTTTCTTGTCTCATATCTATCTATCTATCTGTCTATCTGTCTATTAATCCATCCTTTCTTTATTTCAGTTCCAGGACAAAATGAAATGCACAATGAGTGGCAGGGAAAGCAATGTTTTTTCCCTCTGGTGTTCCAAAACTGGTATCCTAGATTCATTAAAACTCACCAGAAATGTATGATGTATTAAAGAAGTAATTGAAAATAAATATTATACTTATTTGAAATTACAAACCACTTCACACTGTTAATTACTTCAGCAAGCTGTGTACTTTTACACTTGCAATCACTCATAGAGACAAGATTACTCCTAAGGCAGATTCAAAATAAATATACACGCCAATAGATGCCAAAAAAAATTAAAAATTAAAAAGAATGTTTTCCTCAAACATCTTGAAGATATTGATTTGTGAAGAAAGAGAACATTCCCCTCAACTTCTGGGATTAGTAAGGAATAAGAGTAATTTCCCACACAGAGCAACATATTAAAATCTACAAATGAATATTGGAAGAAGAGTTTTCTTAAAAAAATAAAGGAAAAATTAAATATAACTGCAAGAATGAAATGACGAGCAATACTACTTAGATAATGGCAGGACAATGTGATTAACACATGATTAAAATGGGTCACTATTAGATAAAATATCTCTGTGACTTATTAGCAATAGCCATCCTTTCTTCACAACTGCATAAAACAAAAATAAACTTGTCAAGGATGGATTCTCACCAAACTTTGTAAGAGTGTCTTCCCTTAAATAAGAGTAGAGTAACATCTTCAGGTCTATTTAAGAAGACACAAAAGCAGGTTTTTACGAGCTTCAGGGGGCACATTTTTATATGTTTACATGAGCTCCAGCACATGAAATCTTTAACTCAAGATGCCAGGTTATATGGCCAAAAGCAATTTCACAACCTTTGCAATCACAGCTTGATGACACCAAAGGTGTTCTTACAATTAAAAATACAAGTTTCCCAAAAGTCACTATGATTTATGGGCTGAGTGATTTGGCTGTCTCTGGAAAACTTTTAGAGCATGGCTTATAAAATTATATATTTTGATCCAGTAAGAAAGAATTCCGAGGTGAATTTTTAATGTCTCTCTCTAGTGCAGGCCATAGAGATATAGCGAATATTCCTTCCTACACCTACTTCTCTGATTTCTTATGCCAGTCACAGAATGATTCTACAAGGTCTTCATAAAAAAGTACAAAGGAGAAGCTGCTGTTGCCTGCATTTGAGACTGATTATTCTGCAGCTTTCCTACCTCTGTAATTCAGGGAGTACTGAATGAGTACTCTAGTAAAGATGTTTTTAGAATATGTAAGGTCTCTTCTGCTTTCAAATGTATGACACATCAGCACGGTGTAAGTGGTAATATTCAGCTAATATTTCCATGCATGTCTGGGTATTTAGCAAGCTAGGAAAACCTTCAGCTTCAGTAAAAATACTTCCATTGTTTGTTTGCTTTCCCCACCTAAATAAACTAGCATCCTATTGGGAGGGTCAGAAACAATGTGACACCCGTTTTACTGTTTCAGAAGATAACCATAATACTCACTAAACATGTACAGTAATGACCTTGGATATGGTTGATGCCATATGATGGGCAGTGACCTAACCTTCTATTAATTACCTTAATTATTGGCATTTTTCTTCAACAGATAAAATTAGAATAACTTTGATAACAAAGGAAATGTCAATTGTAAATTCTAACTTTAGTTACCTTTCCTGATAATTCTGTTGTAATATTCAGAGAATTAAATGTTATAAGGAAAAAATTAATGTTTATATAAATTCTGCACAAAGAAGTTCTTCTTTATACACTAAATGGGCTTCTCTGAAAAATCAGCTTTTATTAGCTCTTTGACAAAAAAGTTGTTTCTGAAACAACCAAGTTGTTTCAGAAAACAGATTGCACAATAATTGTCTTGAACAATTATAATTGCTCATCTTGTCACTGAGTAAAAAATGAGGTGCTTATCCTGGGCATTGCATTGCTGTCACCTCTCCTCAGAGCTCCTTGCAGTATTTCCTATTCCTGTTTACATCTCTGTGAAACAACAGCAACAACTCACATCGAGAGACCACAGCTGCAGCAATGCCCAAATTATTCTTTGAGCAAGAGACCTACAGGTTCATTTATACCTGCAGAAATTATGCTATAAGACAACGGTGCATAGTGTTCTTTCAGTGCCAAAAAAACTTCAATAAATGGTGCTAAAATCTTCCTAGATGTTGGTAATATAAAATGTTATAAACTACACTTGAAATGCTGTTGTCCTTTTACTTTTTTTCCTTTTTATGTTAGTGCTGGCTACCAATGGTAAGAAAGCATAAGCACACGGAAAAACAAACTACAGGGAGCTCTTACAACAGCAAATATTCAAACATCACAACTTTTTATTGCTATGATTTTAAGTTGTTCTGTGCTTCAAAGTTATTACTCATTTAGAAATTCCCACTGAAATATAGTGGTTTTGGTTTCACTAAATTATTACCCAATTTCAGAAGCTGGACCTTAAATTACTAGATACAAAAGTCTGCAATACTATTATAGAGTAACCCCCACAGATGTTTTGACAAGAATTTTGCCAGCTTTTATAGAAGAATTTCTCTTCCTAGCCTGAAATCAGTGTTTGAATAACTGAAGTTCTTTATGCAGCATTTTTTCTCCAGACAGAAGACAAGACTCCTGTTAGAGCTTGCTGACCCTCCTTGCTCAGTTTAAAGGACTTCTCAGTAGCACCAAATCTGTTATTTTTTTCAGAGTTCCCAGCACTTCCTGACTTCCAGACCATGTAACAAACACAGCACTTGGCAGCAACTTCATCATGAATTCTATTTGAAAACTGCTCTCAGGTTGAGATTTCAGAAAAATTAATGATCTAACAGAGAAATATTTTCAACTATTCCCATGCAAAAGCACCCTGCTATGTTGGGAACCCAGTTCCAAGAGTGTAGAATAACTGGGGAAAAACCAAATTAAAAGCATGGGGACAAAGTCATGAATGTGTTGGGCCAGATGGCCCCAGCTCACTGCTCTTGTCCAGCACCACTCACTCCAGTCAGAGAGGCTGAAATGGGGCAGAGGAACCTCCCACTGAGGAAGTGCTCTGGACACAGCAGGACACAGCTCTGCTCTTTGAAGCACAAATTCCAGTGAGTGAATCCTATCTGAAAGGGCACTTAAAAATCAAGTTTAAATCAGTAATCTACTATTAACCCCAGTTACTCACAGCTGCAGTGCTCAACAGCAACACACCCTACTTGACTTGCCTCAGCAACCAGAAAGTGACTGGGTTTGTAGCATTTTCTGTTAATTACATGAAAATTATTAATTATTCTTTAACAATTCCCCTGAGACTGGTAATTTTCAGGTGCTAGCTAATAAATGAATCGTTCTGGTTAGCTAAAACATCTTAATTGTTCATTCTAACTTGGCAAGCTCAGCATTAACACCAACGCACAAGCCCCGTAAAATTCAACCACCGTGGCAAGTGGCAACTCCAGATGCACACTCAACACTGTAATTAAGTCATACAATGAGGAAGTTCAGCTATCTGTATTTCCTTTTGAACATTCTACACCAACTGGAGTGCTGTTTAAATTATTACTGATTTATGTCATCCTGTGTTGGGCACATACAATGCAGTTTAGAATTACAGGTCCCTCTATTTCAACTACCTTGTAATACTGCCAGGAGGAGAATCGAGCTCTTGGCTGCAGCAGAGGTCTGCAGGGAGCTCTGTTCAATAAAGGAGAAGCCTGCTCCTGTCCTGTATTCCTGCTTCAGTACAGCTGAAGGGAACTGACATTTCACCTGGACACACATGACACCTCCAGCCGAAGCACCACGCTCCTGTTGCTGGTACCAATTCATCACTCTTAAAATTACCCACACAAGGAAACAAACTTCTGCTCAGAGCAGGGGATGACATGTCTCTTCTGTGACCACTCTGAGAGATAATAAAGAACCAAGGGATGGATGGACGGATATTGCACATATGTATTTCCTTTCACTGTAAAGGGCATGGATTTGATTTGGTTCATGTCATTCACAGACAAAAATCAGAATTTAATATAGACAGCAACATCACCAGTGAGATATATGTTCCAATGTTAAAAACTAGCAAAAGTACATACAACAGAGTGTAAGTGAAGAGCCAACTCCTTCCTAAGGGACATTATTTAATACACAGAAAATGCATTTTTAAAGCACCGACACAATTCAGACTAACTGTACCAGACATCAGCACAGCATTTACTCTGAAAGTTATCCTGTAGATTTTTTTATATAATTTGTCACATGCACTGCCTCAAGACAAGGGAAAAAAAGCATAAAAATATTGACAGGGTTCTCATTAAAAAATTCAAGTTAAATTCAACCACAGCTAACAATCTTTAGCTGTTACATTTACATTCAAAATAGTGAATTGCAACATGCAGAATAACAGATTTTTAATTATGTCTGAAAAAAAGATATTCCCCTTTATTTGGCACATCATAGAGTGATAGTGAAGAACAGTAAGAGAAACGTGCACCTTCAGTACACATTTAAAATATTAATTGCAAAGCACAGCATATTTGGCAACTCCTTCACTGCTACTTCCACTCAAGTGTAAAACAAGATTACTGTGAATTCTGATGTGCTGTAGTCTTTCCACCTCAGGCAATGATCTTAAACCTCATTAGCTGAGTAGGTCTGTGTGGGATCAGGACTGAAAATGTGCAAAGAGTCAAGATTCAAACCTGGAGGATATTTGTACGTGAGAAGAATCCAAGCACGCAAATAGAACATTCATCTGCACATCTCTAATCCTCTCATTAGATACAGGAACCTGCACCTTCTCTCATCCACCAGAGCAAACACCATGCTGAGACTGTTCCCCCAAGACTTCTAGAAATCAATTGTTCTGGTTTTTATTTTCTGGTCTATTAAACATGATTTTACATGACACATAGGTACGTTGACTTTGTACACTGTCTGTGCACTCTAAAGCACTCTCCCTTTTTCTGCAATGTTGTGTGATGAAATTAAGTGAATAATGCAAAGCCGTAAATGAGCTGGACTGGAGATTCCCTCAGAATATTACAAATCAGACAAGACCTCCTGTCCACTACTACAACAGATTACTGGGAGTTAACTAACAGCTGTTTCTCACATCAGCTTTACCATGACTTTGTTCAGAACAGCTGTCACTTTACCTCACCTGTCCTTATCCTAATGACCACATTTATGGGGTTTTAATATTAGCAATCATTCAGAAGGCTTCTGAACCCATGTACAATGCCTTGCTTGATTAAAAATCCCCACTATTGATTCAGAAAGCTCCTCTTCCAGAGATACAACATTCTTTTTTGGTGCAGGCTACCTAGACCTGCAATTCAAAATTTTCTGACTTTATACCAAATTATTCAACACATTAGTTACTTATTTGTCAAAATCAGGACATTTTCCTTTTTTCTGTAGAACATACAGGTTGTCTTTTCTTCTCAATTTATAAAAAAATTACAATTTTTAGCCTTCCTTCCAGCGTTCTCTGCCAAATTTAGCTCTGATTAAACCTATGCCATTTTTAGAATTTCACTGCTGCCAAACAGTTTGTAACAAAAACAACAGCAATTCATATTTGCTCCTTTTTAGTTACACTCTGATATCGTTTAGCACTTGTCCACTGCCTAACACGCAGTGCTCTTAGCTTTTGCATTTTTATCTATTTATGTTCATCCTCATTACTCCCTTGTTGATTAACTTCCCTTTTTAATCATATTTTTTTAATCCAAAGTAGTTCTCTTTCACGATTAATGAGTTGTATTCTTTGCCATCTAATGAATCAGACTTGCACAGTTCCAATTATCATTGGTATTCTTCTTTCAGCATTTCCTCCCACTCCATTCTCTCCTAACTGCTTTCAAATTCCCATACATATAGTTACATATTAAACTGAGAAATATACCATGTTTACTCTGTGACATTGACTACACTGTGCTTTTTCATATCAAACAAAACTATCATAATCACTTTTAGTTCAGTGATCAATGACTTGAAGTAACAGTGGCAGAGCAAAATGAGGGTCTATGTAAGCTAAGGAAGCTGTTTTTCATAGAACATCAACTCAAGAATTCACACAATCTTAATACCTGTGACATCATCAGCTCTTTCCTCATTCCCAAGAAGAATAAAAAGAGAGGAATCAGTATGTCAGGAAATGTGCTACATTTATGCTGCTCATCTTTCAAGGCAGCATATGGGGGAGAAGAAAGTTGTGGCCCACAAGAAATAACGCCCAGTTTGAAAGGTGGGCTGAGAAAAAAGGCTCCCCAGGAACAAACTGCTGAGCTGAACTAGAAACAGCTCTTCATGTTTTGAGAGCTGAGATAAAATAATATAAATGTATGTCATGGAAACTCCCCCAATGCATGCTTTCCGTGCAAAGTCTGGATTCTTGGCAAAGAATTCTCTCAGACTTCTTTTGTTTTCAGTTTTGAAAAAACATTGAAAAAGACGGGAAAAAATAAGCAAAAGCAACTAGACAGGAAAGTTTTACTAAAGTAATTGTTCTTCATGTTTTCACAGAGGCACAGGTGTGCTAATAAATTCCACAGGATTGTCTGAGGTGGAAGGGACTCAGAAAGATCATCAAGTCCAACTCTTAGGTGAATGGCCCACACCGGGATGGAACCTACAACCTTGGTGTTATTGGCATCATGCTCTGACCAGCTGGGCTAATCTTGGGGGTCACTGCAAGGGACCTATTTTAATTTGCAGTCGGGAAAAGCACATTATTACTAAACTAAGTTTCCTGAAGGTTTATCTTAGGTTCTTTATCCCTCAGCTGCTAGATCTTGCTTTGCACATACTTAAAATCTAAGTGTATGTTCTGTGAGCAGAGGCTGCTCTTAGTGATGAGGAAAGCAGAATGTGTGTGTGGAGATGTACACCAGCAGTCAATGAGTCAGTTTTACAAACGTTATGTTGAAAGGGATTATTAATGTTATAACTCCAAAATAATTTATACACACTTATTCCCCCTTGTATGAATAAGCTCTTAAGTGTTCAAATGACTGCTGGAAAGAAAATTGGGTACCCTTGAAAACTGTTATTGTGTTTACAGTAATAATAGTTTTCCCAAAAGTTGGTAAAATACAGATTTAATTATGCAAGTTCTTGTACATCAGTAACTTGCACATGAGTAAGCTCTCTGCATAATAAGATGCATACATAATATACATTGATAATACACAATTATAACTGAATGCTTGTAATTATTTTCAGGATCAAAGACCTTATTAAAAATTCAAATTAAAGTGTAATAATGGTAGTAGTCGTGATGGACTTACATGTGGATATACTGAAATTAAGCCCTGTAATAAGTGGGATGTTTTGCATATAAAATTAGATAATCTGAAAAATGATCAGTGTAGGGCTGACAAGTGCTAAAAGAAAAGAGATTAAATTGTAATATTACTAACATTTAGTAGGGAAACAAGAAAATTAACAAAACTCAACTCCTGGTATTCCTTGGAGACATGGTGAACATACCAAATGACCAAAGTGCTAGAAAATCTGAAGGCATGGATGGGCTAATTGCCTGAAACTGATTTCAGGGTAGTGAGCAGCAGGAAGGTACTGCAGCCAGGCAGGAGCTCCCACAGCCCTCCACGTCAGCCTGCACAGCTTGTGGTGGGGACTGGCCAAACTGCAACTTGTACCAAAGATGAACTCTTTGTTCTCAGTCCCTGCACTCTGCAGGTTTCTCATTTTGTTGCTGCATTCAAAAGCTTAAACAGGTTTCCTTTCAATATTGCTAGGTCAGCATTAAGATAATTGAATAACTATGGCTCCATGGAAACAGGGGTGTGCTTATCGAAAAGTATTTCCAGTGCAGAAGGTTGAGAGTAACAAATATTCTCAACTGACGTGTTACAGAAAATCTGCAAGGGAAGTTATACACAGCCTGAATTCAGTGTCAGTAATCCAGAAGGCAAAAATATGTCAAAGCATTGGAGCTGTGGAATCACTGATGCACCACCTTCTCCCTGCTGAGAACCTGGACTTCCATGTCCTATTTAAATCACATGCTCCTCAGCAGCAGGGCTCCGAGATGCTCAGAGTGCGCTAAATTTAAAGACCACTTCTGTAAAGTACCTCCAGACATGTTTCTCTGCTCCTAGGGATAAAGTAACACTTCCCAAACTCTTTTTTCATTTTAACTGAGACAGCAACGATGCCTAGTTTGTGCTTAAGGCCAAATATACTTGTACTAGTACTAACAGCAGATTAATCATTGAATTGCTTTAAAAATAAGGAACTATTTCTGGCACTAAAATGCTATAAAAGGTGTCTGCTGAAATGGCAATAGCAGAGGGATGTGCAGATGACAGGAAAGATTTCAGCGTGATGCTCTGAGCAGGCTTGTGCTGCAGGAAGCCCAGGGCACACCCACAGGCATGGGAAGCACCTGGAGCATCCCCCAGGCTGCGGGGGTCAAAAGGCAGGGATGGCTGACAGCCTTTCTGCATTAGAAATGGAGGAGGGGCTTTTGAAATCTGGGACTGTAAGAAGGCATAGAAATACAGGGAAGAAACTACTGACACAAATACCACCAAAGACAGGCACGACCAATGTTTAGATCTCCTTTCTGCCTTACTAATAAGGATTAATACTTGCTTTTGTGGAAAACAAAGGTTAAAGACACTTAGAGCTACCACTTGGGTATAACCAGTTTTCTTAAGAAGATTATATATTGCAATTTGTTTTAAAATGCCAAGCATGCATAAGAACATAAACCTATAAACTAAACTAGGTCCACCAGGGAGAACTGGAGAATTGTTTCTATACAAGATACACATTGTAACATTCACTCAGATCTTAGGAATTTATATTTACTATCTAGTTCAAGCTGTATTTCAAAGAGGATCCACGTGGCATCAGTATCAGGAAACAAATGAAAGTGCAAATGAAAATACATCGTAAAACCTACAAAAATCATTGCAAATTCCATCTCTATTTCTACAACAATTTGCCAGGGCATGGCAGCACAGCAAATGTTTCTTTTGACAAGAGCAGTCTAGAGCTTTTGTTTGGTTATAAAGTAAAGCTCTTGATCATTATTACTTAGATAAAAACTTTAAAAGTGTATAATGGATTATTTTTGTAGTTTAAAATGGCTTACTTGGTAGTTTCCTGTAATAGCTCGCCCATGCAATAATTTCTTGAATCTATAAAAATGGTGTCTGGGTAATTTTTCCTGCAGCTTTCTTTTAAATATTACTCACTCAACATACACATTTAGTTTCTTCATAAGTTTCTTCCCAAAATGTTTTTTACTCAATCCTGCCTAATGCAGAGAAACAGCTTCCACAGCTAGTTCTTGCTAAGGGGGGATGGAAAACAAAAGACATTTTTTGTTGTACTCTTCACATGTTTTGGATGTTTTTCACCTTTAAAAAGGATGGCTTAAAATAAATAAGTAAGTAAACAAATGAATACATGTTTGTTCCTACAGAGATTGGAACTGAAATATTGGATTATATTTATTTTGTGTCATTAACTTTTGAAGCGAAGAGCTGTCCCCCAGTCAATACTCAACAGATACAACAGCTACAGTTAAGAAGCAAAGCTTTTAAATTAGATTATAACTATGGGAACACCAGCAGATTCAAAATGAGAGCTGAGGCTCCCTCACAAACAGTCCTGCATAACTGACAACTACACAGTTCTTTCAATGGTGTTTATCAATCTGTAAAACTAAAGCCATTTTATACCATGACTGCTGTTTCTTTGGAAATGACAATGGAAATGGGCTTTGTAATTCTCAGCTAACTTTGGTAAAATTCAAGGCAACTATTAGCTTTAAACTCAAATTATAGGAAGAGTTAGAACAGATTAGGGAAAAAGAAGAAAAAAATTAACATAAACACAGTTTTATTTAGCACCTAGGGAGGGCAGGAAACATGAGGAAAAGTAGGCTCCTTTTCTTCAGGCTCTATTTATCTGGGTATTGATTAGCTTGTGTTCTGTCTGCTCAGACATGCTGGGAACATTTTCCTTCACATTGTGCAGTCCAGAAAGGAACTACTGAAGAAGAATTTGAGGATTAATCAGTGTGTTAATTGAGGTTATCTAGATAATGACAGATGGGAAGAACATACTAAGCAAGTCACTGTGGCAGTCGTACTCATCTGTTAAAACCAGAATTAATGGATACACAAACTTAAGTTCACTTGAGCATTGATTTTCATCCAGCTGCAGCGGACTATAAAAGAGCTATCGGGGAAAGTTATCCATTAGCTGTCAACTCAGAATGCCTTAAGAAGCAATTGCTAATCCTCCAGTGATATCTCACTAAATCCTAATCTCTCCAAATTGTTCTTGGAAGAAGCATTAAACTGGTCATCAAACCAGGTTTTTAATGCTTCTTAAGGCTTACTCAACATGTAACCCTTTAGAGATCATACAAAGTAGTAAAATATCTAAAAGCAGATAAAGAAATAAATCAGATGGACATTGTCAACTGCACGTCTACACTCTCCTGCAGTTTTGGGCAGTGTGAAATGAAAACAAAACAGGAAGATTCACCATTATAATAATAAAAAAATAAAAAATCCTAGCATTCATACTATTTAAGATACTATTTTTGTTTCAAATCTGCTTCATAATACAATCTCCTATTCTAAAAGGGTATAAAACACTAAGTGATGGAGATAGATTCATTAAAATTTCAGTACTCATATCATTCCAAATAAATACTAAATAAAAACACGTATTTTTTTCTCACCTATTAAAATCTTGATTGTCTCATCTCCAATTACATGATGCAACCACTGAAATGGGTAAAAGCTACACCAGTATGAAGGTGATATAAATTAACAGGTTCTAAGACTAACAGCATTTTAGGAAAGCAGAAAACAGTGATGGAGCTTGGAAAAAATAGAGAATAAGGATATTGATTTCATTATGTAACAACAAAACTATGAAAATCTCTCTCATATGTAGGTTAAAGAAGCAAGCAATTTTGCTTCCCAGTGCCACTTGAAGATTTTGGATTAGGGTTCTGGAGAGAACAGAGAGATAAAAATTTCTGATTGCAGATAGTAATTCAAAAAACTTGAAGTTATTCAGTTGGGACAGGTACAAGTTATGATGTGTAAGCAGAAATGATCACAGCAACAGAAAACAAATGGCTGGCAGACACAAAAACAGCCCAAAAATAAATTTAAAAAACAGCCCAAAATAAAACTTAAAAAAAAAGCAAACTGATGCAAAGAGATCATCTATCTGTGCATCTTACAAAAAAAAAAAAAAATCATATCAGACCTTAGAAAAACTTCCAAACTTTCAATAGGTGAGGACTGTAAAAAACACTAGAATAGAATGTGGAAGGGAAGTTGAAAGCCACACACTTCTGTGTGTAGTCTTAAGTCAGACCAGCTCTGAAAATAGCATTTTTTGTCCATAAAAGGCATTTGAGGATGAAGGTTACACAGTAAAAAATATCTAAGTGGTCATACAGATTGGTTGGGAAAAGCAATTTTTCAACACACAACATTATAGACCCAAGCTTATCAAATTAAATTAACATTTTACCAGCTTTCTCCATTTTCAGAGACCATTTTGGGCAACTTAAGTTTTGAAATGTGATTCCTTTGTTAAAGAAGCTTTGAAAGGAGTATACTAAAGGTTAAAATGTCACAGAATTCTTCACAAATCTGAAAAGAACTTTTATTTGTGTCTACTATTTGGTGAAGTACCTCAAGAAGTAAAGACAGGCAAGTGTTTCTAATAAAGAAAAGGAACGGAGACTAAATCCAGATAACATTTTTGGAACTGAATGGGGCTCTGGGATAGATGCAACAGGACCCACTGAATTCTCCCATCGATGTACAGCAGGAGTTTTACTGCATGTGACCTCTGGAAAAACAAATGCACTCATCCATAAAGGAATACACTCTACAACCACAAATTAAAAAGGATCCCAGTATCATCATGAACTGAATATGGTGCTACCTAATATACAATAAGATGTTCCATTTTTCAAACAGAAATAGCTGTATTGTCCTTTTAAATACAATATTGTTCTATCTTTTCATAAATGTTGAGAAATATTAAGAAAATGCAAAAGGCTTTTTCTTTCAAACAGTTTTATTCTTCATTTAATTACCTGCTCAGGGGAATAAAGCCACTACAAATTAACTGATCAAAATAAAGCTTAGTTATCTAGGGAACAAAGGCAACCTCCCTTATTTTTTAAAGTTCTTTCACAATGCATTTAAATATTTATTTGAATAATAATAGTTTCTGGAAATTCGCAAGAACATCAAATTCAGAGGTAGAAAGTGCCAGAAAGGTGCTAAATCATAAAAAGAAATACTCCAGGAAGTTTAAACTATCGTTGAGGAAGGAGAAGAGACTCAAAAAGCCCAGACAACGTATTTTTAACTGAAAAAATGGACTTCTTTTAAAATCACGGAACAGTGAAGACATCTGTCATTCAGAATACATGTTCTCTCCACCCAAATTTATTATTCTATTAGAATTTCAAAGTACCAGATAATGATCTAAAGTGAAGAGAGGCAATTAAAAAAATATAGCTGTGTAACTGTTAAAAAATACAACCTTTTTCTTGGTTGAAAACAGAGACCTATACCCAAAAACTCAATTTTCCAAAGTGAGAGTGCAGCAGTATGTATATCCCAAAGAAGTTACATATAATCAAGGAGCAGATGAATTAGAGTGAATTAAGGACCCAGATGTTGAGGAGAGGACAGCATGCTTTAGCCTCCTGTCTCTGTGATGTCTGGGGCCCACATGAGACAAACCCAGCAGCAGCAAATCCAATGTGTTGTAAAGGAAAGGAAGGACAAAAAGGTAAAACATGGGAAACAATATCAAAGCATTGATCAAATGAAGATCTTGAAGGAAAAAAACATCAGGCAACTGATTCTTCATCAGATTGTTCTGACTGTTCCTCAGCCAACAAATTGGTTGTTTATTTGGAGACAGCTCTCCTGTCAGGCACGAGGATCTGCCAAGAACCATGAAGGAGAAGGACTCGCTTATTGGAAGGGACAACACAGCAAATTCATCTCCTTGAGTACCATGAAGTGCTTAGGAAAATGCCGTGTTTAGGCAGAATGGTCACACCAAGAATGTAAATCAAGGAATTGCAACATGGAATTAGGAAGATAGATCTGTATCACTACAAAAAAATACAAATTTCTAGGGATGATTTTCAAGTATTTTATCCCCATGTGTAACAGAAAACGCACTCTTATTGTGTGAGGTTATTTAAAGTTTAGTCACTTAAATGCAGTGATCATGGGAAAACTCTAACAGACAGGAACCTGAACATTGCTAAGGGTGAAATAAGTCTTCAAACTCTTCATCACAAAATCAGGCATGACTCAGAAGAGAGTGGATAACCTGACAACTTTCTACTTGATTGATGCAAGCAAATACAGAAAATTCTACTACATTGTCGCCACTTAAAAGATCACAGAACACAGTAAATGGAAAAATGTGATTGTATTCTTGTTGTCTATTATTTTGTTGTTTCTAGCAGCAACAGCTGCTTCTTGGAACAGCGAGAAATGGATATCAGGCAATCAGTTTTGACTCAGCTCTCACAGAAAAACAGAAGCTAATTCAAAACATGAGGTATGATGTAGCTCGGTTGTGACAGAAAAGGGGGATGACAAGAAAAGCCACAGCCACTTCAAACAACAGGTAAAGCTTTGCAAAAGATTTGGGAAGTTGCAAATAAAAGAAGAAGGAAGGAAATTAAATGGAAGGGGGAAAGCCTAAGAATATAAAATATAAGCACTTCAAATAACTTTGCAATACAACCCAGGAAGGTACAGAGTTTTTTCTCTCTCAAAGCAACAGAACACAACAGGGGAAGACAGCAAGTGAAATGACAATACATCCTTTCTAAAATATAATTTATCCTGAGCAAATGATTCAGAAAATCAAGAGAATTTTAAAAGCTATTAGGTAAAGGCAATAAATAAAGTATTTAAATGTATCAGTAACAAGAAGGTTATAAAAGAATCAGAACATTCTACTAAAAGACTGTGCATCAATTATGGATACTGCAGATAAATTACTTCTATGCATTGATCTTTATTGCAGAATATGATGGAAAAACATCCACAACAAACTTTATATTTCCAGCAGGAACCACTTACAGAGAAAATGAAGCACTTACAGAAAAGAAGCATCATGGAAAGATTCTAGAAGATTACTTTCTAAAGCTCATTTCATATTCCAAGGCACTTGCCAGAAAACAAAATATAACTGATAAAAAACCCAAAACCTGATAAAAAAACCCAAACCATAAGAAACAAATAATCTGAAACAGATGTGACACTATGCCTCTGACTCTCACAAAAGTAGGCCAAGATACCCCAAATATTTCTCTCTCCAAAGAGTTTCATAAGATTCTCTTACAGTAGAAAATATCCATAAGAATTAAGCAAGTTTTGAATACAATCAAGTTATTAACTGCTTAATAGAAAACAAGTATTAAATTTATGTTTTGCCCTTGCCTACATCATTTTTTTCACTGTGGCAGAGAAATGAAAACTGAGGAGAGACACCTGGAACTTGTCAAGAAACAAACAAAACACAATGCCATCACTGGACTTCCACAGTAACTTCAAGATAGGACAGCCCTTCGTGATTTTTTTTTTTTTTTTTTGTAAAACAGCATTTTGGATTAAATAATACTAAAATGATGTAAGAATGATGTGAGCACCATTAAGGTGCATACAACCTTTTAGGGAGAATTCCCTGTTCATCGAGACACAGGACAGCTTTTCAACAAAGTTCCAGAGCGGAGGGACACAGCACACTCAGGTGATGAGCATGGTGACAATAAATTGTTCATTCAGAACAGACAGCAGAGGCAGCATGGACAAAACAACAGGCTCAACTGGCTAGGAAATCTTGTTTGGGAAATTGAAAAGACGCGCTGAAACATCCCACCAGATGCAGAATTCTTTCTCTAGCCCATATCAATTCTTTCTCTTTGGCAGTATCACCCATTCCAGGAGAACCCCTGGGAGAAACACCACAGGATCCTGTGCTGAAGGGCACAACAGGAATTGTTCCCATACTGTATCACCTGATTATGGGCACAGCACATCACCGTGGGGCAATTTCCTTCTTAGCTCTTCAATAATTCACTTGCTGGCAGGAGCCTTATCATAATAAATTAGGTCTAAGAGAAAGCACGCTAAATATTCGCAATCCAAACAGTTCCACTGGTTTTTCCAATCTCCTGAGCTTCTAAATCTGTCTCTCTCATTTCCTCTCAGCATAAGACCTCTGCTCCTCCCTTTACTGTCCTGCTCTCTGGGTATTTCTGGAAGAGCTTAACTGAACAGCAGCAATGGAAGAGTCAGCACAGAACACTGGAAATGGCATTCACAATTTCACTGCATCAGCAGAGCACAGTAGCACAGCACACATGAAAAAAATGAAATGAGGAAAGACTGTTCCTGGTGGTTTATTATGTACATACCCTCCGAATAACACATAACTTGAGAATAGCTGCTATGTGTCCCTATTTAAAAGGTTCAACAGAACCCATCAATGAAACTTCTATACAGTTACAAAGGCCTAGGCTTTGAGAAGCTAAGATCTGAATACAGTAGAATATTTTAGATTTCATGCCTATTGCAAGTTGAAGCCCAACTCTACAGTTCATTTTTTAAGATGTGCAGTAAAAAATCCTCCTTTGAGCACATCCTGATTTCATGTATAAGCTCCAAATATACTATGTGGGTTTTTTATACAAAACTATCTAAAGATCTACAAATCACCCTTTCTGTGATGCCCTCCCCAGTGACTATCCACACTAATCACCCCATCAACTGCTTAGCTCTATGAGAAGTCAGGCATTTGGTAAAGTTGCCCATGATTTACAGAAAGTACCTGGGACTTTGGAGAACTGTAAATATTTTTTTTTTTGCAAATCAAGACAGAGCCACTGAGAGTGATGCAAAATATAAAATATAAAAACATGGACAAAACCCTCCTGGCACAAACACCAGGCCACAATTCATCAAAAGGGGCCAGGCATAGCTGCTGCAGACTGGTAGAGTTTCAGTGTGCCCTACATCAGGCCATTTGCAGGCTTCAGTAGTCAGCCACCTGTGGGAAAGCCCATGACTGCCTGGGAACAGATATCCCACCTTGTGGGGCACACACTGTGTACTCTGGCCAGAACAAGGATGCCAACCTCACTGTTAACATCACAGATCTATTCAGTTGTTACACCTCCTTATTTCCAATCCATTTCATTATCCTATTTGCAACTGAAATATTCCCAGCTCTCCATTCCAAACAGCAAACTGTGCCACTTAATGGCAATTAAATGCCCTCAAGGCATTAAAAAGGCTATTATCAAAACATGGTTTTCAAGCACCAGTGTAAATCATTTCATAGAGGTTTTGAAATTCATAACGAGTGAGTCTTCAATGAGAATGTGTGTGTTGGGGTCGTCCATCTAGGTGCTAATACAACACTTATCCTCAGTAATAACTAGTGACACAAAGCCTTTCTCTAAAATACTGAGTACAAGAACATTTTAAGATGTTAAACAGTTTTCTTGCTCACCACTAGTAAGTTTCTCTGCTACAGACATTGTTTATAAACCCCAAACCCCACAGCAGGAAAAAAATAAGCAAATAAAGCACTTAGAAAGCTTACATATTTACACTTGAAACCCAAGCATATCAGTTCAAATTACGAAAAACGTTTCAGCTAATTTAAAAAACAACAAAGAGCTCAACCTTTGTTGACACTGGAATGACACTATGGGAAGGAGGTCGAAAGAGAGACAGTAAAAAAACACTTGCCAATTTTTCTCCAGTTGAGTTTGCTGATTTACTACAATACCTCTCCTATAAAACTTGTCTCATTCTCCATCTGAGATTCCCTGTAATAAATGCATTTTTATTGTTAGATTTTATTTTTTAGAGATCGTCACAGTTACACTTCATAAAAGTCAACTATGAACAAATGCAGAACAACAGACTAGGCTAAGCAAGTCACTCCTTTGTAACTGTTTATTTTAAATGTTAGCTAGAGCCCACTTATTCTCACTTATCTCATTGGGTTTGGATTTGGATTAGGATCCCACCTACTCAGAGAGCATTTTGACTCTATCTATAGAAGACTACACCATACTGAAAGTGTTTCTTCCTTTTGATGTGAGATATGGCAACAATAACACTTTGGTTCAAAAATATAACGAGACAGTAATATAAAACATAGTAGTTACTAAAATTCCCAGTGACAAGTGATTATAAAGTTAAGCTAACAAGATTTAAATGGGGTTGTCATAATGGCAGGCTTTGGCCTAATGAGTGTCCCAAATTCAAACCTGATTCCACTCACTGCAGGACAAAAATAAAGAATTACTAACTAGAGTAAGTGACTTGCTAGGGTGTCTCACAGACAGCTCTGCCCTCCTGTCAGATACAGCCCTGTCATCCAAGGACAGACCTTGGCTATATTTGGAGATATATTTTTAAATCACCCAAAAAAATAGAAGCTTCTGTCCCTTTCTCTTTAGTATTTAAGTCCAATAGATTTCACTGTCAGAGAATTATTGGAAATTATCAGATATAAGCAAGAGAACAACCAAGGATATGAGGTACTTTCTGAAATTTAAAACAAGACTCATAAAGTATATTTCCTTCTTATTTTTCTGAATATTCATTAATACAGACCTCACTTCTCATCTGTACCTTTGCACCAAGACTTTATTTCACAAATAAGAAAACCAGAGCTTGAGGAAAAGGAAGGGACCGCTCCTGGTCTCCTAACTTCCAGTAACCAACAGTCTCAGATCTTTTACTGTCATTGAAGTTCTAACAACTTTTTGGGACGAACAGCAGACCAATCATCAAGCTAAACTAGTGACAAAGAAGTCATTCTATAGCAGCTGACTGCTAGAACAGCACTGCACTGCTGAAGCCATGTTTTTTCTGGTGGAAGGGCAAAGTGAGGGTGCTTTTATTGAGCTGTGGCAGCAAAGAGCAGAGCCCCAGGGCATCAGGGAGCGCCGTGTGTTCACGCCTGAGTGCTGCCTCCAGAGAAGGATCTCCACCTCCACACTACGAGGCTGCTGCTTCTGCACCCAGGGGGAAAAGCTCCTGGGTTATGTAATGCATGAAATCATTATACCAAGGAACCAACAAAAAGGTGAAATGCTGGTGGATGGATCTCTGCTATTACGTTTGGGAGTTGGGGTTTGCTGGGGTTTCTGACCTCAGCTTACTTTCCATAACAACTACCGAAACTGCATGTCATGTATATTTCATTTAATATCCTCCTGATTTCCTTTATTTATGTTTTGATTATTTCAACTTCTATTTAGGCAGAGTTGAACGGAACTTCAGAAGAAAATCACAATGCTGGGATGCTAAATTCCTCTCAATGAAAAGTTCTCATGTAAATCTAGTGCCTGTCTGTGGTCTATCCCACTTCTTGCTACGATTCTTACAGGACTGCTGACCAGCCTACAGCTGCCACTGAATACTCAGTTACACATGAGTTCCTCAGATTCTAATTCTATTCCACAACACAAAAATATAGGAAATTTGTTGTTAAGTAGTATTTGTTAGGGAAAAACAAGACTCCAAGAGTCTATGCTGTCATGTAGATTGCATTCATAAACAGGATTAAAAATGTGAAAAAAATATTAAGGGAGAGTTACAAGTTTAAGGGGTGGTTGAAAAATAATCTCTAATTAAATAAATCAAATGTAATGTGTCTAATTAATTAGATATAATCTTACAGTATCTCCTTAAAAGCATTCCAAAAAAAAAAAAAAGCTCCCTAATAAACCCACACTGCTTTTAAGCAACCAAAATTCTCAGTGTGCAAATAAAGCATCTCACAAGAGTTATTAATCTTTTGATCACCTAACATACCTCATCCTCACTGTAGGACTCTACTCACCACCATCTCTTTAGTAAGGAATTTTATTGCTAAGCCTCTCCGACACAATTTATTTTCTAGAGGGACACCACTGACCAGTCAAGTGTTCAGTTAAAGTAAGGGCTAAATGTATTTTAATTACCATAAAACTTAAATAAATATGTGTTCATGGTTCCAAATTATGCACTGTAAACAAAGCAGGAATGAGGAGCTCAGTAGTTCCTCAATCTGTGTGTGTTCAGCTCATATTTATAGATCCACCTCACAATAGCAAAGCTGTGGCTGGCTACAAATCCCCCACATCTGCCAAGGTGACAGAGGACAGCTTTCCAAATGTATGCAAACACAAGGTGCAATCAAGCCCTGCAGTGTAGCCAAATACTGAAATGAAGTAGGTGCAAGTGATCTTTTCAGCCACCTATAAAATAACGATGACAGTATCAAACTCTTCTTCTCTAAAACACATCACACACTAGCATTTCAGCTTCACATATTCAGATTAAATCCAGCCATCCAAGAACTAAAACCTGAAAGAATTCCCTCTTGCAGGCAGATCCTTCTAAAACCAATTTAAAATATTAAGTTGCTATTCATGCTTTTCATTTAGGACTGAGGAGGACTCTGTATAGAATGTGCTCCAGACATGAAAAGGTATTAGGAGCACTTCTGTCCCCCTGTGTGTTTGTAGGGAACAAGGCAGGGTAGCTGATGCTGGCAGAGACAAAGCAGAGGCTGTGTACCCCCAGAGAAGGCCAGCCTGGGCACAGCTCACACTGTCACCAACCCCTTCCTCTCTAAGGCAAGGTGACAGCAAACATTCACCCTCCCCAGGAAAAAATTATATTCAGGGTATCCTGTGAATGCTGCATCTTCTCTGTTGGTTTTATGACGATGGGCATCAAGGTCCTCACAGCTCAGAAGGAAATCAGTCAAGGAGGCAAAGGTACGACCTAACAGAGGCAGGAGAAAGAGAGCCCATGTGCACTATGAAAACCTGCTGCAGAAGCACAGCCTCAGTCAGTAGCAGACTGCATCATTTTACTATCATTACCTTGAGATAGTCAGTAAATATAACACTGTGTATATTATACACTCAGAAACAGCATCAATGATTACTTTCATCTGTTAAAACAGTATAATTTACAAATGGTTCTGATTTCCAACCTGTATTTTTCTAACTTTTTTCCTAAGACGAAAACTAATTACACCCAACTTTATTACACTGAGATACAGCTTATAAATAAGCAGCTGACCCTGTGAAATGTGTGGTATGCGCTATTACAATAAGTAATAAAATAAAGATTGAAATCTAAAAGCAAAAGAAACACAATCTGCTTAAGGAAAAAGTCATTGCTGTATGTATTTATGCATTACATTCAAGCTTTTTAGCTATTACAACAACAAAAAAAAATACAAAAAACCCCGAGGGGATTGAACTTTTATCACTATGACCATTATGTATCTGGGCCAGAATTCAGGCTAAAGACTAATGTGGTTTAGCTACTTATGAAATAATTATAAAAGTACCTCTACCCTTCAAAATCAGGAGCACTGACACTCATCAGAATAATCTCCTCAGTTTAGTTCCTGAACCCACTGCCCACTGAACCCTGGCAGAGCACAGCCTGGCAGGAAAACCACTGTACCAGTTCAGTGTTATCTCTGAGTTTCCAGCAAAACCCCTGCTTCTCTTTTGTGAATTCACTCACAGATTGAACAAGAAAATTAATTTTCTCTCCACACAACACTACTCTTAAAAAAAAAAAAACTAACAAAGCAACCCCTCTGGAAGACAATTACTGGATTGTTTTTAGCAAGTATTATACAATCAATTCCTAGTCAAAGCTTCCGGGATAGCTTAGTGTTACTCTAATGATAACCCACTCACCACTTGTAGTGCAATTCACCAGGGGAGAGGAAACAAAGATTCCTCACTTTTTTTTTTAATATTTAATGGTATTACTCAGCCACCGAGAAGGGCAGTTAGCTGCAGCTCTGAGGCACCCTGAGCACACCACTGGAAATGCTATTTTTCCTTTAGAGAAAGAAGACAGAGATAGAAGTAACCATTAGCCTTGCACAACACAGCAGAGTTTTCCAGGTTAGCAACACTTTTCAGTGCAACTTGCTTGGTTTTGTTAAAATCTTGATTACATTCAGAAGCAGCACAGCAAATTCAGGCTGAACATTTTCAACCTTCCTTGTCAACCACTTGTCACTGCAGTAAAAGTAGACCACCAGCACCCTTCCAGGAGAATAACACACCTTATCTCAATTCCTGCCTTACAAGTTCTGACATCAGTGAGAATACTCAGCTCTGGAAAAGAGGCTATTTGCTATTAATACTAATTTAATGGTTTGCTATTGCACAGTGCTATAGCCCCTCTATCTGGTAACAGCCAGCAATCAAGGCTCAGTTCTTGCTGAACTAGAATCTTGAACTTTTACAGGAATGATGCTATGAAAAGAACAATGTAAAGTTTATTTTATAATTTTGGTTTCAGAAAAGAGCTAGATCTTAAAATACATCTTGCCATGCCCAATGTTTTAGAAAGCATTTTCTATCTATAAAAGCATCATGAAAAAGTCAATTTTGGTATATATCTAGCTGAGAATATAATACAGATTAAAACTACAAAACCAGAGATATTCTTAAGAATAATGAAAAATAAAAATCAGGAAAAGAAATAGTTTAAAAGTGATGTGTAAAAAGATTAAGGACCCACGTGTCTTGTCACAGTCTACAGCTAAGCAACTACAGTCCTCCAGAAGACAAAGATTTTACTACAGAACTCATTTCAGCAAAGGGTAAACAGGATAATGGTGTATTTTTCAAGGCAGTGCTAAGAATACACACACACGCAAAAAGAAAATGCTCTAATGGAAACTCAGTTGTAATAAGCACATTCAAAAATTGTTGGCAGCTTTTAAAAAGCTGATGTACATTTACTTACACGGGCATGTTTTGTAAGCACTCACACTGCAATCTAAGACAGACTAACACATTTAATCACACAGATGTTCACATAAATTGGCCCTGATTCTGCAGATCATTACTCTACAAAACAGAAAATGCCATCACTAGCACACCCTAAACTGGGCTTATAATGTTTGCAAAACTTGGCCATACAGCAATCTCATTACAAAAAACGGAAGACTATAAACTATTTCGTTCAGCACAACATCTACACAGAATACTATCAGGGTATTTTTTTCCTCAATGCTTTACTATAACAGTTACAAAATGCCTCTGTGAAAGGTCTCCATTTTCATACAAGCTAAAATACTATTTAATTTTTCTATAAAGAGCACCTACCACGTTGCACTGCTAATGTGCATCTGTCCTATGAGAGGAAAATACAAGCGGCAGGCAGGGATGGGACACAACTGTAGGGCCCTTAGAATTGCCAAGAGATGGATTCAAATTTTTTTAAAAAAATCGTAAACCCAAAAACCAACAAAGAAAAAGATGTTAAAATACAGAGAGGAAACTCTGCAGGTTTTTGATTTTCCAGGGGGCAAAGCAGAATTCAGGTATTCCAAACCAAAGATTTAGTTTATATTTTTACCCAGTTATGTTTTTATTGGACAGTGAGCCTATTCCATTCTACCTGAGCTTTCCCCAAATGTTTAACTCCTGCAAAAATAAAAAAATAAAATCACTCTGAGGAAAAAGCATAAATCAATTTGGATTTAAAAATTGGCTGCTCAACATGATATGAAGTGAATTATCTTTGAAGCTGAATAGTTTATCTCCTACAGTCAGCAGTCAACATATCCACACCAAAAAAAAGAAGAAAGGAATCAGGAGTAATGTGTTATAAAAAAGACCTGAAACTCATGGAATCCTTCTATTTAAATGCTACATGAGAAATGCAGCTTTGGAAATCCAAAATACTGGTCTTAGAGGATGGAAAAAACAGAATACTGGAAGAATTATTTTACCTATATTTTTTAAACATTACTAGAGTATTACTGAGTATATTGAAAAACAGAAACAACCATTTAAACAGTTAGTAATAAGCATTTACCTAATATATTTTTCTCTGCTACCTCCAAATTTCACCAGGAAGAGGTGATCCAATTAGGTATTTCTTCCATGAAAAGGACATGGAAATTTAGAAGTGCAGTTGCTACTTTAATTTTCCTTGTGGCTGCTTTATTCAATTTTTTTCCTCTTGAAGGCATTCTACCAAGGGACCCCAGAAACCTGTGCGACAGAAAGTAGAAACCCTTTTCAAAAAGCACTTGCCCACTTGTGTGCATTTACTTTCTCTGTGCTACTTGGAAGTCACCTGAGCATTCATCCTCTGTCTTGTCTGGGTTTGAACTGCCCTCTCTCCACCCTCACAGGGAACTCCTTTCCTCCAATGAAGATGCACTTTACTCAGTGGACTGGCTTGAGATTAACGCTGGGGGAGAAGGTGAAAGTAAGAAAACAGATTTATGAGCTGTCCACCTTGGAAATTCAGTTGAGCGATGAGAGAACACAGTCCCAGTTTTGACCTGAAGCACAACTGCTTCATTAATGACATTTCCAACCCTCACCATACTGAGCCAAGAACTGAGTCCCTTGGAGGAAGAAAACATCTCCATAAAGCAAAGTATTTCACTGTTTCTCCCGTGTTTTGTCTACTCTTGTAATGCAAAATAATAATAAAAAATATTTGTGCTTGATAGTAACAGTGACTACAAAACCCTTCTACACAGCAGAACCTGAAAGAGACTTCCAAATTAAAACAGACGCACTTCAGCTTGGCACTCAGTCCAGCCAGCTCCAGTGAAACCTCTGAGTTTCTTTTCTGAACCACACTGACTGGATAAGCACCAGAACCAAAGCAGCCAAAGACTGCTCCTGGGGTTACTACAGGCTTTGACATCCTGATCCTCCTCAAAAACTGGCACTGTGCAAATGCACAAATCCATGCCTGTACTTTGTGTGCACACGCACGTGCACAGCATTGCAAAGTTGTTCAAAAACAAAGAAGTTCAAAAAGAAACCACTAGGCTAAGAGACAAATAAGCCTCTGTTTTTAATGAATTTATTTATATATGCTTGTGACCAAGTCATCCCACGTGATTTTACTAGGCATTTTTCCTTGTGCAGCTTGTTTCCAAAACGATCACAGAAGAAATCAACAAAACCAAACACTGGTAATTTCAGGTACCTCCTGAAAACATATGGGCTCTGAAACTGAAAGTCAAGGCCAAATCCACAGCAAACCCTGTGTTTACTGGGCTTTGCATTCAAAGCAATGAGTCATATGATAAATGCACTGTGCAACACTAAACACAATACTGTAGAGACAGGTCTTTTGCTTTAATTTTTAATTTCCATTTTCTGCGGGTTTAGATAAACCATCAACATTACTTTAGCATAATCCTTTGCAATGAATCAATACTCTAATTTAATAATGGTATTCTGTTGTCAACATATAATATATCACATAATGTCCTTGTACAGATGCAAAAAAAATATGCCAAATAAAATGCAAGGCTTTGCTTTCATCAGTGATCACAGGTTAAATCAATGTAATGACAAACTCTACAGCCCCCAGAAGAATCTCCTTCAGGGTTAAAAATCAGCATGGAATAATTTTAGCCATATCCCTCCCACTCATCATGCCAGTGCTGTGCAAGCTCTTCTAGGTCATAGGATTCCAACAATCACTTTAATGAAGGGAAGAGAGAAGAAATATATCTGAATAGAATCAATGCACATATCTGAGTGGGTCTTATTTGAACATTCCACTTCTTTATGAATTCAGTGATAGCTGCTTTAGTCCCTAACTATAAAGAAGATTAAAAATGGAAAACGAATTAAGTCTGGTGTCCTCCAACTTAATTGAAACAGATGAAGCAAGTTATAGCTGTAAAATATGAAAAATAAAATAAATTACAGTAACTTTTACTTCAGTGATGTGGCTGCACATCTGTGTTTGTTATTTTTACCTTGATGGTAGCCTTCCTGTCAACAAGTATCTAATATGAGAAACACAAATCTAATCATGTCTGTGCTACTGACTGAAGGTACGTGAATAGAAAATAAGTGAGCATGAAGAAGTAAATGCTCTGAAAACTCCCAGTTGTTTCCCTCAGTATTTTTTTTTCAATTCAACAGCTTTTGAAGCATTTAAAATCGGTAGATAACTGGCATATTAATGCCAATTTTATCTCAGTTAATGCCAAAGGCACGTGCTCTGCAGTCACGTGTGCTTGCCTCGATTCAATGACAGCTCACGCTCGTCATGTGGAGTGTTCGCGATCCATGTCATTTGCTGGCAGGATGCTTCAGAGCTCTGGGAAGAGTAGGTCTGGTTTTACTACGGTTTGGCACCTCCCACAACACCCTCCAGTTGGTGAAAACCCCGCAGTTCCATCTAAGTGTCATCCTTAATGTGAAGAAGATATTTGAGTCAGTGCAAAATAAAACAAAGAGCTTTTACCAAAATGTCAGTGCTGGTAGCAGTGTATCTGCCAGATGCTTGTTACTTGAACCCATGCTGTGCATTGCCAACAGTCAGAAATATGACGAGGATAAATGACTGGACCAGAAAATCTTTAGCAGGAAATCACAGTACACCCAGACTCACAAAAAAAGAAGGCTGCAATTGGACTTCACAAGATATATTGATTAAGTGTTCTGTAACATCTCTTTTCTTGGTTACTGTGCATTAGTTGGGCCCCACCTGCCTGACCTCAGTTCTCTGCATTAGCCTTTAGTCATATGAACACAAGAGAAACCACAGTGCTATTTCATAGCTGAATTCACACAGGAATTCTTTTAAGTACAGTATCTCAATTCGAGGATAATAACATTACTAAAGAACCCAGAACACCATGAAAAATGCATATTGGAAAAATCAGGGCATGACTCCTTAGAAATGAAACCAATGGCTTGATAAAAATAAAACCTCACTAGCAGGTTCAAGTCTGTTGGTTGATTTTTTTTGATCTACAGGCTGGACTGTCCTTCTAAATCAGTGATTGATTTTTACACTGAGCACTGGATGAAGAGGCTTAGGCTGAAAAGGCAGAGTCCATACGTGATCATGGAAAACACACACAGGCACAAGATACAGTGAGAGATTTGATGAGTAAGTGGCTTTTGCTTAGTCAGAACCTGAAGAATCTTCATCAAGAACTTTCAAAACAGCTAACAGATAGCTTGACTTTGAGTGAAACACAACCAAGAATTATTGTCATTATGCACACCCACAAAAAAGAGAGATTTCACAACATCTCCTCAGATGAATACACACACAGAGAAAAGGCTTTACCAACACTTATTCAGGTGGGCAATCATCTGGCTTTCTGGAGAAGTAACTCCTGATTTGCCTTCCATTTTCCTAAGTCCTGTTTCGACCCCATTTTAACATGTTAAAACAATTAAATAAACTACAACACAAACCAGTATAAATAAAGATATCTGCTTCTTTTCTCAAAAGCTGTGAAATGCTAAATAACCTATGACTCCCACCCACATACGTGCCTTGCCAAGCCAGAGGATGACACAAGGGCGTGCACTATTTTGAAGGCTGGGGCATGAGATTCATCGTGTCAGATTTGTATTCACAAGGTACAACAGGATCCATGACTTTCATTTCAACAGCAGCTGGAGCAACGGGCACAGAAGGAGCATGCAGCTCAACCTGGGAAATTAGAGATGAATTTGTTTTTTAAAAAAAATTCCCTTTCTTACTGAGAGCTATTAGTGGCAGACACAGATACTTGCTTTGGGGTCACACCATGTCAGCAGTTCACAGCACCAAGACTGTGTTTCTCCTTTCTCTCCCCTCAGTGGATGCTGCAGCCTCGAAGAATTTTACATGTATCCTTAGATATGCTTATATGTATCAGGAGAGTACAGCTGTAGGCTTTAAAAAAATGTTCATATGCCCTACAAATTCAAATCCTTTTTTATGTAATCTATTTAATCTTCCATTAATGATAATCTCTGCTATCAATGTGCCCAAACAGGGTCAATTTCTGCTGGATTTGCACTTCTTGAATTTCCATCCTATAACTGAGCTGCATTTAATGAAGGGAAACACCCTGCTGTAAAAGGTATTAGCAGCCTCCCTAAAACAAAAAATAGTTAGGAAGCTCTGCAACTGCCAGGAACGTTTCAAGATTGTGGTTTTTCTTCTTCCTTTGTGTGTCTTGCATGGAGGAGAGTCCTGCCAGTTGAACATTATTTATTAATCAGGATATTCCTGCCTTCTATACCTTGTTAGGAGACAGCCTAGAGGGGTGGAAATTGCTGTGGATTTCTCTTACATATCCAACGAGACAGAAAGGGGAGAAAGGAAGAGACTGCAAGGGAGCATTTAGACCCTGACAGATCCCACCTGGCAAGCCCAGCCAGATACAGGCACACACATCACAGCAGTCTGAAGAACCATGTAGCACATCTGGTTCACACAAGGACTGAAAACAGACACATGGGTTGAAAATCTGGCTTCATTCGCTGTTTTCTTTTTAAGAAGTGCCCTATACAGATCCCCACACCTGACTGAAACAGGTTCCATTGAGCTCCATAACATTTTCCTTCTGGTAACTTCCAGCTACCTTAGGTTGTACCTACAGAATGTACAGGCTTGGACACACCTGTAAGGGCTGCTTCTCCCTCAATTACCGTGGCAGACACAGGCAAAAGGAGTTACTGCCTCGTTAGCTCTTCTGATTCAGTGATAGTTTCATTCGTAATCATTCCCAGCCACCTGCACACCCACCCGCCTACCCACCCATACATACACATCGAATTTGCTGTTCTCCTCCCAATTTTGTCAATTCACAAGATCAGCTTGCACTGCCTATCCTCTCTGCCCCAGCGCTCATCAACAAATAGATTTAAGAAACAAAATAAAGTTCATATTGCTTTCCAACAAAATTCTCCAGCAGAATGCCCCTACATTAGCACACAAAAGGGGAGCCCTGAGCTGTAAAAGGGATTCAACTGAACTGACGTTCCCAGCAGCAGCAACTAAGAGTTAATGGAGGACACCCGGCTTTTCACTTCCTCTACTGCATCCAAGAAAGCACAGGAGAACACTATAATACAGTACAATTGAGCATTTCACTAAATAGCATCGCACAAGAGTTCTTCTGGCAAGGACTGCATTTGTCCTAAGTAACCTTTATGAGAAGCCGAAAGTTGATGCAGCCAGACCAAATGAATTTTCAGCTGTAGCCCGAATCCTTAGGTTTGTGCTTGGGAGGGTGGGAAGAACCAACCACCAAGCATCAATCGGAGAACTAGCCCCCTCCTCTGCTTAAAAAAAAATAGTCAGTTACGGCAGCACGATGCTGTGGCTACACACGGGAGCCGGCAAAGCGCTGGGATGGCTCTAGATATCCGCGGGGTGCCCCAGGCTCCTTCCTGGCGGAGCTGGCAGCAGCTCCTTCAGGAGCCGGGCGCTGGGACGGAGAGAGCATCCCTGCGGAGCCCGCCCTCCGCCCAAGGGAGACGAGTGTGCAGAAGCCAAACTGTCACCAGCAGAGAAGCACATGCACAATCCAGCCCGCACCTGCTGAAAACCACTCTCTCCACACTGCCCCTTCTGGGGGGGTCACCCCCTGGTCCCTCTCGCTCAGACACCTCCCAGCATCTTCTAAGTACCTTTCGCAGACCAGCCTAGAAGGGGAAAGGGTGGAGGGGGTCTGCAGCTTTCCTAAAACCACAATGAAAAGCAGTCTCCTCAAATGGCTGCTCCTGCCTCAACATCCATTGCAAAAGCAGGGAACTCGCCGGGGGTGAAAAGGGGGCGCAAGCAGGGAAAGGGAGAAAGAAGCGCGAACTTCGGAGCTCTTCGACCTCCCGCACGGCAGCAACCGCACGGGAGCGACACGGCGGCCACCTCCGACCGTCGCATCGCCCCGGCCCGACCCCGCCGGCGCTCGGCCAACGTCGGGTCCGGACGGGGAGAGGCGCGCACC